>JANLJB010031071.1:4963-46706 GCA_026212285.1 Bursera cuneata | reverse complement strand
GATACTTGGACTCACCGAGGACTATAATTAAGACAACCTACACTTGGGTATTACACTTTCTAAGATGTAGCAATTTTCTTCACTGTCCTGTTTTGTTTGATCAGCGTATGATGGCTGCTCGAGCAAGACCACTTGCCTATAAATTCCAGAACATTTCAGATCTGAATAACATCTCTCCAATCATACAATCTCTCACGCAACAATCTATGGGTTACAGAGATCTTATCAAGAAAGGTATGGTCATTGATTTAAAAGAGAATGATTGGATTATTTATTATTATCTTCTTGAATCTTTCTCTTTAAATTCACTCCTTCTCTCACTATATATACACATATTGATTAAAACACTTGGGGGGTGGCTTCGTGAAAATAAAATGGGTTTATCCTTCATGACAAACACGAGCCAAACACTTTCATGATCTAAACCCCATTTTTATTCCTTTATCCAAATCAACCAATATCCCTTAATCTAGATTTTCTAGATTGCATCCAAGTTTTTAGAGTTCTGGAGATTGGAGCTGCAGCTTGGAGTTCCAGCTGAGGTAGACGAGTTCATCTTGACATTCACAAGAAGAAAAGATTCAGAGGTTCTGGGTCTAGCGCTATCTAGAAAGTTTTTTGGATCGTACATCAGTTTTTGTAGAAGTCAGTCATGGGTGTTGCCCGGAGAGTTTTTCCTCGTTGAGGTTTCCCTTCGTGAACAAATTTGGTTATGTTGTTTGGTTGTTTTTTTCTACAGAATTGTTTTATGTATTGATTGATTGGATGCTTTGGTTGATTGATCTTATCCGTTCTTAC
Organism: Bursera cuneata; assembly: GCA_026212285.1. Lineage (NCBI taxonomy): Eukaryota > Viridiplantae > Streptophyta > Magnoliopsida > Sapindales > Burseraceae > Bursera > Bursera cuneata. Next base: position 45,908 of record JANLJB010031071.1, on the reverse strand, counting down.
GTGATTTTCATTAACGTATTTTTGATTATCGTTGTTTTATGTTTCCGCAATTAGTTACACCTATTCACCCCCCTTTAGGTGTCTTAGGGTCTTAATATAGGAATTTCAAGTATCATAACTGATAACTGATAAGCCGCCTCATAGTGGATATATAGTTTTGTAATTGGTTATGTAATAGGTATGATAACAGATAACTGATAAGCCGCCCCATAGTGGTATAGACTCTGAACAATTTCCTGGTCGTTCCTCTTGTACTTTCACTCCATTTCTGGCCCTCTTGGGCAAGTTTCGGCACTATACAGTCTGTCTCTGACCAAAACTACGTGTGAGGACCACATCTACGACGTACACGTAATTGTGTTTGACAATATTATTCTCCCAGAAATTCTAATGATCATAGATACTTTTTAATTCTGATCTGCAGAAAGAAAAAAGCTCAGGTGAAAGAGAAAATTACCCTCCAATCGTCTTCATTGTCACAGGGATGTGATGATCAATTGGCATTTATTATTCTGAATGAAGGAGAGTACTGGACATGTCGACATGATAACATTTAAAATTCATACTCCAAAGTCATGACACGAGGCCAACTAATATTGAACTCAAAGGATAGTTGACAGAAGCCCCTGGAACGATAAAACTTTGAAGACTACGCATTAACATTCCTTTTAAATTAATGAGGTTGTGAAGTTAATCTAATTGATAATTAATAGAAGGAATATGTGAAGCGTCATTTTCTCAACGCGTAAACCGTGTTGAGTAGAACTAATTTACAAGATTCCAGGCAATTGATGGTTAGTGTCTTATATCTTGGTGTAGTGTAGCTCAAGTCGTATATTCACAAATCCTTCATAGTATGTTCACAAGTCGTATGTTCAAATTTATTTAATTATTAGATTATTTTATTTTTAAGTCTTTTCATTGTTGTATGATATTTTGATTTTTTTATACTTATCCTATATAAAGGGATCAAAATTCTAAATGTTTGATACATATTTATTATTAATAAAATTTAGTTCTCTTTCTTAATCTCGTGTATACGTCTCATCAATAAATAAACAAATCATAGAGCTTCAAGGTGTTAGTAGGTTTGGTTAATTCGAACGTTTTGTTAAGAAATCTTCCAGCTCAATTTTTTAAGGTCTCTCAAATCCGGCCGGCAGCTTGTACAAGTTGGTCCATTTTTCATGTATATATGGATTATTAAAATTTGTTTTGTTAATTTTTGTTGATCCTTAATTAACTAGATCTGCAATTAATAATATAAAGTATATTACCGTATATCAATTGATCATCGTGGTGGTCTTATGTGCCATCCATCTATGGAATTATTCAAATTGAAATGAGCCACAAAACTTCATATGTACATATATAAATCTGCATAAATTTTCTTTCCTTGTTTATAGAACAGTAATTGTGTATGCTTGTGTGTATTGAGATAATAAGTTATATATTCATGATTTCATAATCAATTTCAGCGTAATGGTTTTCACCACTTTCACATATAGCACCGATCCATAAAAGGAGGTTCTGATTCATTTTGATCGAATCACAAAATTTACTTCAACATATATTTGATTAAACCCTATCTTTGAAACGGTCCCGACGCAAAATGTAGAAGAGATCATGTTCGTTTGAAGGCATATTAAATATTTGTTTATAGTATATATCAACTTAAACAACGACCATTACGATCAATTCGATCTCAAAACTTATCTAACATGTGCATTGTCTGTGTAAGAAAGCTTTGAAAGACGTAGAGTCAACAACAATCACTTGATTTCCAACAAGGAACAAGACAAGCAATAGATTTTTCTCGGAAAAGCACAAGTCATTACTTCTCATTTCAATTTCTTCTTTGATTGGTCTCTCCAGCCCCGGCCATCTCTCTGGGTAATTTCATTACACCTTCACTGAGAACGATTTGTACTATTTATGTCCGGCTCTACAATAACAACATTAATGCAGGGAGTATATGACGACACGTTACGTGAGTTTGCATATCCTGACAAAAGTACCAACTACCAACTGGTAAATAAGATAATATTTAATGATGGATGTCCTGATTAGGTTAGTATGCTTGCCAAGAACTTTCTCACAAATATTGAATTAAAAATGCCCCTTACGCATAAATATAAATAGGGGCTGGTTCCTGGCCCTGGGACCAAGGTACTAATTGTCAAATTATTGCTTTTGGAACTTACTCTCCTTGGTGGGTAGATATCTTATCAATTCTCTTCACTTGTCTTCATTTATTTTTTTTATGTCTATATGCTATGGACTCTCTATTATATTCATTCCAATATTTATATGTTATTCGACCGTGGATATTATTAATTATTTTTTATCTTAATGTTGTCTCTTGAATCAGGTCACGATTTACTAAGCATTTAACCAAAAGCAGCTCTTCAAATCACCATTATGGGAAAGATTCATCCTGGTCACCCCGACCATAAGCTTGAGCCGAAAAGCTTTGAAAAACCCTACACATGCGACGGCTGCAAGGAGCCAGGGTTTGGTTCACGATACAGATACGAGCTTTGCAACTTTGATCTTCATAAAGTTGCATGTTCGCTAGCCCCACTACCCACCATGTCTTCTCCGCGAATTCCACCTTCAACACATGATCTGGGCCCAATTTCTTTCTGGGCCCTATAGAGTTTACATTTATATGACTAAAGACATCACAAACTTTTCTGACTGACAGGCTCTCTATGATTAAAACTGTGGGCCTTGGAGTATATAAAAGAATTGAGCCTAAGTACCTGACTTTAGGAAACTCGGAGGCCCAAAGTTTACTTTGGTTGATTACTTCGGCCCCGGATTTAGAGATTGACATAAACGCAATGCTATCCCATACTTCTAAAATAAGGTGAGTTCATTTGATTCTACAATAGGTATAGGATAATAACATAAACTCCAAATATCAAACAGAAATATTAGCTGCGCAATTCATGTTTGAAGGACAATTAATTAAACTCGCTTTGGGAGTGCATAGGATGAGTAAATCGATAACAGTGCAGTACAGAGAAACCCGGAGAGGACGAGGCCAGCACAGGCATATCCCTTGTCGAATAACTTTTCACAACCGTTTTCTATTCTTCCTGCATAGATGTCCTTCAGATCCTTGGTAACCCCAATTGCTGCAGCAGCACCTGTGACGAGAGCATAGGATATGACCTGACCAAGAAAAAAAAGTTGTGAGAAGAAAATATAGTAGTTAATTGATGGCTGAGACATGCATACATAAGAGAAAGAAATATATGGAGGATTCTTAATTGCATACCTTGTCACCATAGAAATCGAATGTGAAGCTGCCATCTCCAGTGATTACACGATTTCCAGTTCTAACATGGTATAATGAGAAAGCAATTTGCAGGAGTGTATAGGAAATACCGACGACAGTTGTAGCAAGCAAGTATCTACAACAATTTCGGTGAATTCAGGGAAACAAACAATTGGTAAGAGAAATTGGATGTAACTTGAAGTAAGTCCTGAATCATCAAATTAAAAGGCTAATAAGATTAAAATGAAGATGACCATTTATTACCTGTAGGCTTTAAAACCCTTGGAGCAAATTCTAAATGCCAAACCATGTTTGCTTTCAGAATTGATGGTAAGGATGTTTAGCGACATCAAAAGAGAAGCAAACGTGAGTGCTCTCAGAACCAGAACCGCGACTCGAGTAGCCAGGCTGGGTGGTGCCCGTGCCATTTTTATCTCGCTAGCTGCCGTTCTGCAATTTCTGCTGTTCTTGCACAATTTATATTTTATAATTACATAGAGAATGTATGTCGCCGTTTACTTCAAGTCTTCGCAACTGAGTCAACTAGCCTCTCAAAGGGTTCACTTTAAACTTACGGTACCGTGTCGTGCTGAAGAATTGTTTGCTGACTAAAAAGAACAATAACAAAGACTGAAAGTGGGCCTCTCATTGACTTGGATTTTTTTGCTTATTGAAACTTCCAATTGGTTTCCTTGTGTGCATATGTATAAGTTTTAATTTTTACTTCTTTTTTCTGGAATTAAGTAATTAATTTCAATATGTGTTATAATTTCAATACAAGTCTATTACTCTTAACTATTATGAATTTTATCCAAAATGTAGATTTAAAAAAATGATAATAAATAATAAATATTATCAATAAGAACGAGAATTACTTTACAAAACTCAATAATAATGTATAAATAGTAAATATCATTTAATGATATCATGATAATTTCATTTTTTTGTTGAAATGGGATTCATTTAATCAAATATTTAATTAAAGTATTTTCTTATTTGAAATAAGACTTTGTTAATATAATTAGAATTCATTTTATTTATCTAAAAAGTAGTTTCTGTTTTAACATTACGGGTGTTTAACACATCAATATCATATTAAAAAAAAAAAACCTATAATTCATTTTGTTAAAGCTATTTATAACAACTTATCATGATATCATATAATGATATTTCGAGTGTGTCCTAACAAAAATTGAATTGTATGCAGTAAATTATAACCTTGTAGACACCGACACAGGCTTAAACTAATGCCTGCTGAAGTGTCTTATCAATTTGAAGGATTTAAAGAGAGCTCGGCTTTTGAACACTTTACCAGTGTGAAATGTGCTCCTTCCATCTTCATGATCAATGCGCAAGCGAGCTCTTACACATCTATCATAAATTTTCAAAAAATGCGCGACTTCAATTTTACGAGGAAACTACTGGAGAAAGGGTAGGATTTTCTGATGCATGTGAAAGGATAAACAAGGGTTTATGTACCACTATGCTCCATAAGAATGCATATGATTTGCACCCTTGTTGTGCAAATCTACAACACACATTAGTTGGTCCTGGGATCTCACATTACGCAGCTCAGTGACAAGGTGCTATCAGTGTGCTTAAAATGCCAAAGCAAGGAAGTCTCAAAAGGGGTGAAGGGCTGGTCCTATGTTTCCTCTTGTGAATCAGTGCTGTTATCATGTTGCATGAGTAATACCGATTCAAATCATAATCAAATGAGTGGTAGCAAATTCCTCAAGATGGTGAGGGTATTCTTAAATTAACCATGGCGTGTATTCTATCTACTAGGCGATCGATGCGACTGTAACTGTTGTTACTTGTCTCCTCGTGGAGTTGCTCGCAAAATAAAGTTGGTTTTATGTATTAGCAGCAAGGCCTCTTCTTGAATATTATATATCTTCTGTGAGCTAGCTAGCTAGCTAGCTATTTTGTGGTTACAATACCAGAGTTTAATTGTGTGTACAGCGTATACTGCTGCGGGATCCAAGCATTCTTGCTTGTCTTTTCGTAGATCAGTTGATCGCAAAATGATATTTTGTGATTAGCAGTAGCTACTAGGCCTCCGCTTGATGTATAACGTTCTAGCTATATTTGTAATATTTAGTTACTATACAAAGTCTTGAGTGTTTGTTTTATTTTTACTCGTAAAAAAAATTTGTGTACCGTGTACGTGCGTTTCTCCATGCAGAACTTTATTCAACCTTTGAAAGAAAACCATGAATTGTTCAGGATAATTTTTTCGAAATCATAACAGTTTGAGTGTTTGACAGATCTCCTTAATGTTCTTTATTTGATGACCGAATCAATTCAAGAGACACAAAATTGTACAATATCTGATGAACACATGACTATAGGCCCTATAGACTTAGCGTTTAATCACGCCTATTAAACACATCACCAACTTTCCTAACTGCATGTCTCTCTATGATTTTGTAGAAGAACTTAGGCCCATAGTGAGGATAAGTTTCTTACTTTAGGCAACTCCAAGGACCAAACTTTACTTTTGCTTCGGCCCCAGATTTCCATATGGACGTAAAGTGTCTCCCATAATCAAAAAGTGAATTCATTTGATTCTACAATAGCTTATTGTACACAGTCTTTTTCTGGGACAAGTAATTTGGGGTGATAGTTAACAACATAAACTTCAAATTTCAAACAGTACCGATGAATTCTTTCGCAGAATTAAAATATGATGAGATCATAAAAGAAAATATAGACGTTCTTTAAACAAATAGGAACTGTGCAATGCATGTTTAAATTAAACTCGCTTTGGGAGTGCGTAGGATGAGTAAATTGATAAAATTGCAGTACAGACAAACGCGAAGAGGACGAGGCTAGCACAGGCATATCCCTTGTCAAAGAACTTTTCAAAGTTGCCTGTTCCAGCAAAGAGGTCCTTCAAATCCTTGGTAACCCCAAATGCTGCAGCAGCACCTGTGGCTAGAACATAGGATACAAACTGGACAAAGAACAAAAATGTCAAGAAAAATATGTAATTGTCTAAAACAAGCTGTTAATTGATAGTTGAGACGTGCATAATATAAGAGAAAGAAACAATATTATATACCTTGTCACCATAGAAATCAAATGTGAAGCTGCCATCTCCAGTGATTACACGATTTCCTGTGCTAACATGGTATAATGAGAAAGCAATTTGCAGGAGTGTATAGGCAATACCGATGACAGTTGTAGCGAGCAAGTATCTGCCGCAATTTAGTGAATTCCATGAAACAAAATTGGTAAGAGAAGTTAAAATGTAACATATAAGTAAGTCATGAATGATCAAATTAAAAGGCTAATGATAAGATTAAAATGAATTATATGACCATTATTACCGGTAAGCGTAAACATCCTTGAAGCGAATTTTTAATGTTACGTCAAGGCCAACTATGTCTATGTTTCCATTATTGGTGGTCAGGACGACCAGCGATACCAAAAGAGAAGCGAACGTGACCGCTCTCAGAAGTAGAACTGCTACTCGGGTTGCCACGCTGGGTGGTGGTGGTGCCATCTTTGTCTAACTAGCTAGTCAAGTTGCTGTGATACTGCAACCTCTGCAGTTTGCTGATATCAATTTATAACCACGAAGAGAAAGTGTGTAATTGAGTCCCTTCAGCCTTTGGAACTGGGTCAACTAGCCTCGCAAAGGGTTGACTTTGAAACAACGGCATCATATCGTGCGGATCAGTTCAATTAATGAAGAATTTTTTGTGGAATCAAACAAAGACTGAAAGAGGCTTCTTATTATTTTTCTTTTCATTGACTTGGATATTTTTTGCTTATTGAAACTTCCAATCGGTTCCCTTTCGTGCACATATATAAGTTTTGTTTTTACTTCTTGTTCTGGAATTAAGTTAATCTCAATACATGTCTACTACTCGGGAACAGTATTAAGACATCAAAAATTTACTTGTTTCATAGCTTTCTTTGATCATCAGAATTTATTTTGTTAAAACTCTTTATAAGAATTTATGATGTCATTTTAATGATATTTCCACTGTGTCCTAAACAGAAGTTTGATTGTATGCAATAAACATATAACCTTAGATAACGTGAGTGAAATTTCCTATCTTTTTAATTGGGATTTAGCTGGCGAAGTACTCGTCAACCCCGTATGACAAGGCCAACTTTTCGAACTTTTAAAAAATTTAGCAAGTGGGTTTCTCTACTAGGAATCAGACTATCAAAGTTCCAGTTCGCCATATGGCCCTGGATTAGAGGGCTAATAATATTCTTAAGTTTGGTGATTGGGCTCCTTGTCAGACATTTCAAAAACATGCAAACAGGTCACAACTTGATTAGGTGTAATTGGTTGTAATTCTCGGTCTCTCCAAGTTGCCTTAATTTGAGTGCTGATATCAAAGAATAGAACAATAATTAAACAGGATCTCTCTTCTACTAATACGAATGTGTAATAGTCAATTACCTTAGCTCCATTTCACATTGAAAATGGGATTGATGAGCTGGCAGCCCTCTTGGATTCATGTGGAAAGAACCCACCAAATATTGCAAAATATAAGTTCAAAACTTTATACTAGCTGTTAACAGCTAGCTTTCGTCCATACTAGGTAATTTGGCTTTCACGTAGTTTTTTTACACAAGAGCTGATTGATATTGATCAATTCTTTAGGTGGCCGCGTACAATATGTTCTTAAAATGTAGCAAGTAATAAACCAATAGGAAGACCAACCATTGATTATGATAATTAATCGGTTAATTAGTTGATGGATGCGACAAAAATCTTGCAATCTTGACACAAATCCGATGGCATATCCAATCAACTTTAAAGAAAAAAGTGAGACATGACTCAAATTAATTAGAAAGCAAACGATCACCCATATACATATAAAAATTAGCCTCTCCTATCACTCCACCTCTGCATAGCAATTCTTTCGATCAATTAGTGGCACTTTTAGGGCTTATGATTCCATTCAACACCTGTTTAGTTTGGCTGTCAATCCCCACTATAAGTTGATGAAAAGAAATCAATAAGCCACGTACTTGGGCTTCTATTGGTGTTAATTTATCTTCTCAGTCAAAGCTCATCGGGAATAATCTCTTAACTATATTTTAATGCGTGTTGCTACTTTGCTTAATGAGTTTTCTACAAGAGTTAACACTAAGGTCTACATCCATCCATCACTCATCAACTAGCATGCAATACTACAGAGGGAGAGAGACTTGTTTTGGTAATAACAAGACAGTTTACTTAAGAATTAAGTTAGTATTAATAAATATTAATTTCTATAATTAGTTAATATTTTAATGGAAAAGTCTTGGTCATAAAGGTTGTAAATTGATTTTCACCCCAAGTGGCAAAAATTAACCGAACTTTTCTGGGTCCCAAGTTTAAAAGTTTGGAGTCACTAACCATTAATTTGGAGCCATTCACCTTTTCCTACGACATCATTAAATTCATTCCACTCACCAGCTGATTCAGGTTCATCAAATTTAAATTCTTAGCTTTAAAGAAATCAAACAGGTTTTTGACCATATTTTCATACTATTACCAACATTTTCTTATTTGTTTTCTTATACTATTTTACTTGACTATATAATAGATACTTTTCCCAGAAAGAAAAAACAAAGGAATCATTTTGACTTGAAAATGATTTCTACATAATTAAGATGCACTCTAAAAAGGCAACCTTAGTTCTACATTTATATACTAAAGTGTATATATATAATTAAACTAGTGTTTTCTTTAAACAAAAAAGTACAAGAAGGAAAAGAAAAAGAAAAATTCTTACTATTACTTTCAACTTCAATCATGAGAAAAGGAAGAGAAATGCTTGAGAGAGACTTGATAAGGCCATTTATTCCCTCCAGCAAATCTCGAATGGAACATTATATTATTATTGGGCACTCATGAGTTGATGTGATTACTTGTGCACACTCTGCTCATATTGTCCTCTTTTTGCCCTTAAATGATATAGATTAATGTTATTTAGCAAGTCAAATGAAGACAGTCGTCTGTCTCCCAGGCCAATTATGACGGGAACGACCAAAGTTGATTGTCTGTAAATCTGAATTTACTATATAATCAAGACAAATCTATGAGATTAGTGATCGATTACGCAAGCTTCCATTGAAGATTGAAAACCCTACAATTAGGTGATTGTTATGGAATAGCATGCATGGAGTAATCAATCAACCAGTACACTGCAAGGCATATAAATAAGGGTGGTAGTGCAGCCACTTTATTAATTTGTACTAGAAGATCAAACCATTGATAGCACTCAACTGGACACTTAAGATAAAGAAAGGAAAAAGAATAGTTCGTAGTTACATGATTGAATGGTTCTTTACTTAATAATTAAAAAGAAGAATTGATCATAATTACAACCTTTAATTATATATAAATTAAGTACCCCAATTGGTACACATGGTTTGTTGGGTAAATACATCACAAAAATGAAAAATTTTCTGAAATCTGATGACTGAAGCGAAGAGTAGAATTTTTGAATAGGGTGAGTGTAATTTTGGTCTTCGGAAAAAAGTTAAAGTTAGCTTTCACAGTAATAGATGTAAGTAGAGTACTTTTGCAGCCGTAATAAGTAATAATAAATATATATATATATGATTCTTATCGTACAATGATCTTTTGTCGATCAAGGGTTCTAGAAATGGCAGAAGAATCTAACACAAATATGATTGAGCACATGTGGAAGAACGTGAGGACTGAGAAGAGGAGCTGCGCATAGATTGGAATCTGAGAGAGCTAGCTAACAAAGACGTCTCATAAAGCGAAAGCTGCCATGGAAACAGAGAGAACATCTCACGCCTACACATAACATGTGGGCATCAACATTAGAACACCAATTTGCTTGGATTTCCGAGCGCTTCTTCTTCTTCTGCAATTATATCTCTCTTACTTTTTCTTCTTTTTTCATGGCTACCCCATTCTTATCGACAATTTCGGGATCTCTATCTCGTCAACACTATACAACCAACCGACCAAATAAGCCATACTATCCTTCACTGTTGCACTCTTTGAGAGAGAGAGAAAGATTTGCTTTTTTGACAGTTTATTGATAGCTTTATTCCTTGTTAGAAAACGCCATTGGTTTTGCAAAAGCAGATCCAAAACCCAGATTCCATTCACTTATATAATATGCTATTAACCCATAAAGAAGGGTTATGGTGACAACTTGATCATAAGTATATATCAAGAAATTAATATGTGAAAAATGAGATTAACATTTGTGTAGATATGTGTAGCGGAGGGAACCCAAATCAAAAAAAAGTTAAAGAAAGTCTGAGAATTTTGTTCTTCTTGTGTTATTACTTTTGACTCTGTGTCGCTGCTGGTCTTACGTTAGAATTTTGCTAAAAAAATTGGAGAATCCTAGTTGGTGACTCTTTTGCATGGTTTTGAGTGGCACTTTGGCGTTTCCTTAGCAGCTTCTAGTTGTCCATCTCTTGCCACATTCACTATGTAGTACTGCGCAAACAACAAAGAAGTACGTCTGATTTGGTCAAATTTCTTATAATTACACAATCATCCTCGTCACCATACGCATTCGCAAAGCAACAAATAAGTACCTCCCTTAACTTGATCGATGTTCTTATAATTGTAGCATCATCATTATTAATTATTTTTTTGTCTCGAGTAAAAAATCTATCCTAGCAAGCACAGGCACAAACTTAGATGTCTTCAAAAAAATTTCTTGGGAGGGTGAAAAATAACCAACCTCAGGTAAAAATTTCCGAGACATCACGAGACCAAGAGACACCTTGGAATTTGAAACTGCCGAACATATGATTAAAGGAACTGAGAGTATTACTAGCAATGACTCAGTTGATCAAGAACTTGATGGCGATGAAAGAAGGCATGCATAGACAGTAAACATAACGATTGACTAGTGTTCAGAAAAGGAAGTTGATCACTGTTTTGGTCCAAAAAAGGCAAGGCGTGCGACTAATTATTACAGAGTACATATAGTTGAGCTCTATCTCTTCAGCCATCTGTAAAACGTCTGCAAGTGCCAGAGACAGAGAGTTTGCAGGAGATGGGAGAGTCTTACATTTCATGAAACCGAGCATGCTAATTAATGATCTGTCGCCACTCCACTTACGTACCAAGCATTTAGACTGACGAAGTACTTTTTGCTGTGTTTGCTGACCGTTTTGATCACACCACATAATAATAATTTGGGATGATATGACATGGGCTTCTCTGAAAATGCTGCTAGCTAGTAAACCAAATTAGTGAGAGAAACTCTTCAACCAAATAATAATCCATGATCCAGACTCTTCTTGGTCCTTACTTCATTTCTCCCTTGAACACTTTAATTGAATTGAGTTCTTAACAAGATTTTTGGCTCATTGTTAGCCTAATTCGGCAATAAGATTAGTTCATCTCATCTGAACAGATAGCAACATGTATAAATAAAAAACACAAAAGAAAAGAAATGATGGACAAATCTAGCAGATCATTTCAAGAGAAATCACTAAGTACACTGCATTTGATGATTATAACAATCTAGTCCTTCGTGTCAGAGACCAAATTCCATGAACACATACACCTAGCTACATCCTTTTAACATACCCATTAATGAATACAAGGAGATAAAAAAAAGAACAACCACCCAAAAAAAAAATAAAAACCTACCATTCTAATTAATTTCTTTCAGCTGGCGATCGAGAGATAAGTTTAAGGATACCCATCCTTCAGATGTCACCTTCATAGGCTCTTAGGGGTTCAATCTGCAAGTTAGGGCCATTTGTTGAAAATCTTATCTCGATTTCTCATGTGGAGCCTGTAGTAATTCAAAGGAAAAGAATTAGTTATCACAAAGCCTAGGTGGGGTTTCTTTTTGGGAGAGTAGTGAGATAAAAATCATAAGAGATGGCTTGTGGAAGAATTGAATCCAGAGAGATCCGTCCATGCATTGTTCGACCAATATTGATCACTTCCTGAAATACCCAAAAAATTTCTCGACAAATTCAGCACTTGATTCTCTTCCACTTTTACATTTGCCAGCTGAGTAACCCCAGAATCCATTGGCTTTGACCGAAGCTGACCAACATAACTAGGTGCCTCTACACCTTGATCACCCTCGAATGAATAGAACCCAGTCGTTGGTTCCAAACCACTCAAGGAAGGATATTGCTGCTGCTGCACCTGCTGCAATTTCCACTGCTCAACGAGCCCACTTGACGATATAGACCCACCAGCACTTGAACCAGTACCAACCTGAAATCCAACATTATTGACACTACTACCACCATCTGTAGCGAACCCGGCCGCCTGAAACATTCCCCCAAAATTTAACCCGACATCCGCCGAGTTGAACTCACTAATATGATGTAAAGGAGGGAAAATTGGTAATTGTGGTGGCGGAGGTGGCATGTGGCCCATAATATCGGTTGTGCAACGAGTAGAAGCAAGTGCACTAGAGGAGCTAGACCCGGTTTGGCACTCAGTTACTACAGGAGATTTCGATCTCCTACTTCCTTTGCTTCTTTTGTTTCTTCTACATCCACCGCCAACCGGAACGTTCCTGAGTGCACCTCCTCTCGTCCAGTATCGCCGACAGGTCTTGCAGAAGTGGCGAGGCTGCGAAAGGCTGTAGTTGTTGAAGTAACAAAATTTAGTATTTGTAGAGTCACATCTCGGGCATTTTAGGGCTGCTTCAGGTTGCGGAATCTTAGCTATTCGAGCTCGCTCGGACATCGAACCTGGCCTGATTGAGCCCGCTCCACCACCACCGCCACCACCTAAGGTAGGTAGAGGCGGTGGTGGTGGAAGCTGGGAATTCTCAGTGCTGGCACCTGGTTGTTGATTTGGCTGCTGTAGAAATTCGAGCAAAGAACAAAGAACAAAAAAATCAAATTATATGTATTGATGAGGTTTTGGTATATTCAAGATTAGATTAAAAAAGGGTAGGAATATTATTTATCTTTTAATATGCTTTTTTGGAGAAGAAGCTAGCTAGGCAGCCATAAAGAATGAAAATAAGAGAGAACCAAAAAAATTAAACACTACCTGTTGCCAGTTGGCTGGATCTAGATAGACAGGAATAGATGAGAAAACCATGGTGGTGGTTATTGAGATTTCTCTCTTTTGTAAAGGTTGATATATGGTGGAGAATCACATCAACAAAGAGAGTTGCAGAGAAAGAGGGAAAGAGAAAGAGAGAGAGATAGAGAAGGAGATGAAAAGATAAAGGGAGCTGGCTTGGTTTATTTATTTTGTTCTTTGTTCTCTCTATCTATCCCCCAACTCTCTTTCTTTTTGTTTTATTAAATTTTTAGGGTTCGAATAGAAACCAAACAATTTTTTCTTAACATGTAAGCTTTTGCTTTGATACTGTTTTACAGTGCTCAAGAAAGATATTAGTGGCCATGTAAGTAGACATATAGCGAGAGGGAGAGAGAGGGGTACCCTGAGATAATATTTAATGTCAATTATAGACTTAAATATATAGTTTAAACTTGTTAAAAAAAAAAAAAAAAAAAAAAAAAAAAAAAAAGTNATATATTTTAAAATTTTTAAAAAAAAAAAAAAAAAAAAAAAAAAAAAAAAAGGTGAATTCTTGGTGGGCTGGTCTTTGGTGGATGTGTCATAATCGAATGTAACTTTGTTTCCTGGGGCTGTCCTGGAGAGTTTGATTTTTGCATGCATGAAAAATTAATATTATTATTATTTTTAAAATATATTTTTATGCCATTTCATAATTGTAAATTTGACCAATTACCCTAGCTATAGGCTGTCACTGTGACTGTGAGAGACTGCAAATAAATTAAAAGACTCACCAACCATCAGGGACGAAACAGGTTGCAACAAGCAGGTCTGTCAAAAGTATGAAAAGAGATGGAATATTAAAGTATATATCAACCAAACCCTACTTAGTAGATTTAACTCATCAACTTTCAATCTTTATATGGATGCGAATCTACGATTTTAGTTATCAGAAGGTATAAGTAACCTAATTAACTCAGAAAATGAATTTGGTTATTAACATTATCTACTTTTTTTTAATTTCTCCAAAACTAAAATTATTTATGTAATAAAAAAATTTAAAATGGACTTCCAAATATCTTTTTAATAAGATTTTGTACCTCAAAAATTATACATCTATGTATAGCATCAAATGAGTAGCTAAACTCCCAATCAGTATTGTTGGCATCCAATGGGCAATAGATGTGACTCATTCATTACTTTCATTTCATTAATTATGATCTTAATTATCTTGATCGCGTGATTAATTGTTTACATGGTGAATTAATAATTCGCTTCTTTAATTAATTATAGAGACAGGTAATTAATTAATTATAAGCTGCTACCTAGTTAATAACTTCATGTTCCATTAGTATTCAGCCTCTAATTTGACAAATATATTATTTTTGAGGGTTGAGATATAGATACCCGAAATACTAGTTTATAAAGTATTTTTCATTTAATCTCTTTAAGTTCAATATCTCAACTCCGAGATTATCGAAATACATAAATAGTTTCGAAGTTAATTTCTTGCGAATACTTCATAGCAATTTTCTACTGTAAATGCAAAAATTACATGGATTTTTGTTTATGTCGCTTTAGTTATAATTTATTTTTGGTATCTAAAATTTGAAATCATTCTCCTTATAAATAAATAATTTTAAAAAAAATATATAAAACTGTAGCAAGCAACAAAACCTCAATTCATTTTTTGAATAAGAACGTGAAAGTCACAAGTCCAATTTCATAACAAGTATCAAATTCCAAACAAACAAATTGCAACATTTCTCTTATTTATTGGTAGAGATTCACAAAAAAATCACGTTAATATGTTTTTAATTTAATTGAGAAATATAAATAGAAAGGGATAACATTAGGGTTCAAATATAATTGTGTCCTTATAAATAATTTTATTTATAGGTATTTTAGTAATAAAATATTTTTTAATGTAATAATGGGTGTTCAGAATAGTTTTCTAGGTACATATAGCCCCACCTGATTTCTCATTTTCTCAATTCAAAGCAACATTGAACTTTTTTTTTTAATAAGAAACTTTATATTTATTAGAATTTTTATTGAAAATATGTATATAAGCCAAATTTTAGTAGACAATTTGTTAATTTAAATAACTTCCCAGTTTTGATTCTATTCTATATAAATATAATATAATATAATATAATATAATATATATATATATAAAGTGCTTTTAGTGATACCGATTAGTAATTACAAACATGGATATATATCGAGCTATTTGGGTCCATGCATGTCCTCGTATTTAGTTTGATGATCAATATCAATTCCCATTGGTAGGGAACCTATATGTAGATAATTGGACCAAATTTTGCCACAATTAGTCAGTCAATATCACCAAATTAAACTCTCAAAATGGAGAATATTCCAAGAGAGGTTTGCTTTTTCAATATTCTTCCACTAATCAAGGCGGCATAATTAAAAAGCAAAATACCAATTAA
This sequence comes from Bursera cuneata, assembly GCA_026212285.1. Taxonomy (NCBI): domain Eukaryota; kingdom Viridiplantae; phylum Streptophyta; class Magnoliopsida; order Sapindales; family Burseraceae; genus Bursera; species Bursera cuneata. The sequence continues at coordinate 30,202 of JANLJB010031071.1, read as the reverse complement.
TCATACATATGAATAAGAATTATCCATTCATCTTTTACATGATTGATACTCTACTATATATATATATATATATATGCAACAATTTTACAATTCAAATTTTGTAAAATCTAATAACTAACTCAAATTTTGGTTAAACATATTTTTCTCTCTTTATTTTTTCTTATTTTGTATCACAAAAAATAAATAATTTCCGAATATAAGTAATTTTGTGTAAATTCGAGTGTGTTTATACTTAAATCATGATGGGGTTCGTTGTTTGTTGTTGAGAGATGTTGATCTTAATTACTAGTGTCTGAATTTTCAAAAATTAAAAGTTGTAGGTTTCACTAGGGTTAAGAAAAGAAAGAGAAAGGAGAGGATGGTGGTGGTGGTGGCCAAGCCCCCGTATGTGGAGTGAAGAGAGTAGTCGTCATCAGATGCTCACGGTCGGGGATTTTTGCTTTTCTATATGCCACGTTTGATTTCATCAGGTCCCACATCACCTTCTTGTAAGGTTCTTGTCTTTGGCCCAGAGCCAACCCTAACTATGATATTAATTTATATATTATATTATGCTCAAGCTCCTCTCTCAAGCTTAGATTACATACCATCATTCTCGTCCATCTCAGTCGGTGAAAAAGGTGTTCAATCTCACCACCACCACACATCCAGGTCCCCACTTTCAACATGAGGCCCACATTTTCCCTTCAAGCTTTCATGGCCTTATGATCCATCTCCTTCAAATCTTAGCTAGAGATGATGAAATGCCAACATACGTTGGTTTATCCACGAATTTAACCCAATCTATTTCGATTGGCTGGATGTTAGTGTACTCGAACTTAATGATGACTTAATGCATGTATGATCATCGTATGTCATATACAATTTTAGGAATGTTTATTGAATTGATCATGAAAATCAATGACATGTGATTTAGAGCTAGCTAGCTTTTTCCATTATCAATAAAAAGAATTATAATTTAATCGGAAATGACGTAATATATCCTATAAACATCATTTTCTGTTGATTATGAATTATTATTATGATCATTCTCTATGATGTTTGGACCAGAAGTGAGATGAGATTGAGAAAAAGGTATGGTTGGTTTTGCGTTGAGATGCATGGGTTGGGGTCCTTGCAGTTGCTTTTTCCTGGATCATGCACAATTCCTATATTTATCAATCATGCATGAGCTATGTTCCATAGAGAGGATCGGCTGATAGCGCCGTATCAGAACTCCTTTGATTAAGCATGCATCACGTTGCATCATACATAAACACATACATACGCCCGTATACATACTGTATACATGAACATGATACGCAATATTCAATCTAAGTGTTCTTAAAGCTATTAAAGTTAATCATGAAAAAATCAGCAAAGCAACAACAAGAGAATTCGTGGATGGTATACTTACAAATAGGAGAATTAATTAATTTTGGAAGAGTTTAAGAGAAGCATGAGATTAGCTGGAAAGAGTGACCTGAACCAAATTTTAATGGAGACTGAGCGTGACAAAGGCTGCACGTGTAATGGATGTAATAAATGAGATCATCTAAAAACTATTTAATAAATCGAGATTGACCATCTGATGGGAACACCAACCCGAATTTGGATTTAGCTTGATTGATAATTACTATGGTAATAGTAGAAGACGCGAAAGGTCCTGGCATAAATGATATTTGCCTATCATGCTGTATTTGAAAGTTTCTTCTAAAAAATGGGTACCAGAAATTGAAATATTTATCGTTGAAGACAAGAACATTTGAAAGAGGGGGAAACGGAAAGATTAAATAAGAATCTAACAGACTTAGATGCGAAGATTCTTGTCCTGAAGAAAATTTTGCTTCAAATGCAAAACTAAAGGACATGAAACTATCAACAAATGGACCATTAGACCTCTTGCCGTGCCTTCCCAGCCATGCACTGTGGAAACAGTATATTATTAATGCATACAGAAGCAAAGAATCCAACGACTGCATTTTATTATTAATGTAAATATTATAAATTTATCTAAATTATATGATAATATTTCCTAAAACAAAAAAAAATTTTTACAGCTTAAAATTTCATATTGTTTTAAGAAAAATTGTGGAGTCAATATTCAAATTCATTCAACTAGATTCTTAAAAGGTTCAGCTACATTTTTTAGGACCAATGAAACTAATTAAAGCTTCGTACGCATATGCTGCAGAGGAAGAGACATGGCAGTATGGGAAAGTCGATGGATCGAGTACTCGAATTCAACTTTAAAGTCATCAAGGCGATACTGCTAACCAAAAAAAAAAAAAAATCTAGTGATATTTATTGATTATAAACAGTAAACACGTCATTGATAAGTCTGAAAGGAGAAAATGTATTCCAGGATGTTGTCACAGTCTTCCTTTGGCAAAGAAATTGTGGTCCAAACTTACAGTAAACACAACATTATGGGTCTGCTCTGTTATGTCTTTTAAGCTTATAGATTGATTCATCTTTATATCATAAGCAGGCATAGTGACTTTATATTATACAGTTTAGAGCTCTGAAGCAAAGAAGTTTTGCTATATATCTCAGACATCAATATATATAAACCAGCTACAATTTGAATCAATCTTGATATTATTCTACGTATAAGTTTGAGTATGGACTAGTCATACCTCAAATAATTGAGAGTAGACACCATTATGAACAGAATCTTTTGTTTTTCAGGCTTCTACCTGATTATCAGTCATGTGCTCTGAAAAGCGCGGCATTGGATAATGTACTATGGCTAGCTTTTCTCTGTTCACTGAGTGGAGCCATATTGAATGCCCTAATTATCTATTTTATGCATACATGTAGCTTTGATCTCATTTGATAATAACTTTATTATTTAAGCACTTTGGATATCTTATACTTGTTGAACCAACCATTCATAAAACACACATATATGCAGACCCAGTTTATGCTCTCTCTCTCTCTCTCTCTCTCTCTCTCTCTCTCTCTCTCTCTCTCTCTCTCTCTCTCTCTCTCTCTATATATATATATATATATATATATATATATATTTGTGATTGATATTGGGTTGAACAGCAATTAATGTCAATCCTAAAATTTTTAAGTTGAAAAATACGGTCAATTCGTTTGAATTTCTTTTCCATTAATTTTGAAGTCAGTTTGCAAATCGCCAAGAGCTGGTCGCATTGTATCTTTCTGATACGTCATTTCACCTACTGAATTTCGTCGCCCCACAGTCCAGATCTTGACTTCGCTTGATTTATATTTCGTGTTTAGTTTAGTGAAAGTTTTAGAATCATGATTGCGTATGATCAAAAAGGACGTCTCATCTCTTCCGAAGACTTCAGAGATAGGCCTCTTGCTTTATATATATATAAATATGTATTCACATATCACTTCATGCATGAAATTGGGATGTGTTGTGTTCCGTGTTCCCTTTTGTCTTTGTTTGCCGCATTTAATTAATTGCAAGTTTACAACTTTTGCTGACAAAATTTTCGTAAATATACTGTAGTTGTTAACTTTTTGCTTGTTTCTAGCAATTTGTTTGCATCAACACCACACAAAAGGGCTTCCTATAAACATCATCGGTTTCAGGCAAGTTCCAAAGATACCATTGATGCTCAACTAGGCATGAGAGCTTTGATCATAAATATGATCGACATATTTATATAATGGAGACTACAAGACATGAAATTACAAATTTATAGCAAGGTTGGTTTAAATAGAATTAAATGCAAGTGTAAATTAATTGTAATTTTTATAGATTTATTTTCACATATTTATTATTTGATATGACAAATTAGCAGAGAAATTAGATATTTTGATTACTTTCCTAGCCCGTCAGTGCCCAAATCAATGAACAAGTCAATTAGAAAAACACTTTATCAATTATATGAACCAAAGATACTAAAAATCTAGATATTTTCACCAAATACTGAGCCTAATATTGTCTTATCTTAAATATAGTTTCCTACTTACTTTCCACATATCCTACAGTATTCCTAGTAAATCTGCAGCTAATTGAGAGCCAATTTTAGCCTCTCAAAAATGGAAATTATCTGACTACAATACGCCAAATGAAGAGAAGATTTTAACACCCTTATCAACTCTATAGTCTTTCCACAAGCAGATTCTATGTCTCAAAAATTATATATGCTGGGGTCAGTCTCACTTGGCCCACCCTTGGTCCTCTCTTTTCCAAATTGCAACTTTGATTGCTAATGACTAAACATTACGCGTTTTTAATATCCAATCCTATTCATGAACAATGATGTATGAATAATAATAATTAATGAACAATGGACACAAATTAAATTATGTTAACATCCACTTGATTTGATGTAAAATTGATACTTACCAACCAATAAGTCCAATATTAACAAGCCTCGATCGAGTCTACGCAATGTGGAAACCCTAACAAAGGATGCTATTGTCAAGAACTTTTTATTACTCCATCCGGGCATCAATATTGACAACCAAAATTTATGTTTAAAAGAAACATCAAAGAACAGTTGATCGCATCCTCTGCATACCAAGTTAATTATGAATACATACAATCATCTATAAGATCATTATCCATTCAAATTCGTCAACTACAATTATCTAATAACAACATGAGGAGACAAAAAGAAGAAAAAGAGATCGAATAACCCTTTAATACTTATACCAGAAAAAGTAAGAGGAAAGCTTGATTCTAAGTGTATGAGGATTGGATTAATTGTTGCAGTTAATACTTAATTGATGATATCTTAAATTTTATATGATAAACAGAAAAAGAGAAAAGAAAACGATGAACTACTGCGAAGCGGATTAGTTTTTTTTACAATTTCAGCTTTTCTACATGCCACTGATTATAGTTATAACATGATTACATAGAGATGATGTAAGAGATCGAATGCAAATTTTTCTTTCTTATTTTTCTTAAGTTTTACGGCTACAATAAACAAACCGTGTAGGTTGCTCGATCCTCTAGTCACAATTTCATTGTCAAATCTTGTATATATTATAGAACTAGTTGTCTATATAGATTCTCTCTTAGAACCCTTTTTTATACTAATGAAGATCACATTTATTCAGAACTTTATTTGCGAATTAGCAGGAAATAAAAATCTTCTGAAAATATGTCACTAATTTATGTTATATATACAACCAGAACCAGAAAACCTAATTTTTACTTCTCTTCCTTTTTCTTTTAGATTTTTGTTTAATTTGCTGATCAGTAGTTCCTATTATTTCTAATCACAGTAGTTGAAGTTACACCATCAAGTGTCTAATTCTCAACTGCATCAAGGAGTACATGATCTAGCATTAATGCCAATGTGAGCATAAAATACACCATAAAAAGTAGCCAAGCAAAAGATGGATACGGTGAAAATGCTCGCCAAATTTAATTAACAATTAGCCTAGCTAGAAGATACACATTCTATTAATATATTAATCAACACAAGAAGCCGTTCCAACACTTCAGCAGAAAGTACAAAACCCAAAGCGGTAAGGATTTACAGTTGCAAAGAAGGAAATTGATATAAAGCAAAGAGTAGTTTATTCAACTCCTGGTGGAAGGATCATGCATGCAACTATATAATTGCAGAGATGGAATTAACTAATTAAAATCGATCTGATGATAAACTCTTATAATAAAATAGATATCACGTGGATTGGGAAAACGGAAAACATTTAAGGTTGGTGGTGTCGGAATCTAATTCCCCTATCTAATCAATCTCTGGCAGAACATGTCTTTTACTCATTTTCATGCAAAAAGCAAGCCTTCTTGTATACATAGTTGGAAAGGATATTGCTTGGTCTTGCAGCTTTTGCCACCCATTATTTTGTTCTTTTCCTGTCACCTCCCCATCCCACACACAGGCCCTCCCCAGTCCCCCCCTCTTTCTATTTCCCATCTAAACATAATTATTTATGTATGTATAGAACACAAACAAATTAAAGATTGACAGAGGACACTTTGCTCTGCTGATTAATATATAAATTATACATTACAGTACTGTAAGGCTTCCTGTCTATCTAGAAATTAAGGCCTCTGAAACTCTCTCTGACTCCCATGTTTTATAAAGTTTGATATATAGAAGAATTTTAAGAGAAATTTATGATGAATTTTACATATCAACGAGTACTATGACATTATTAGAATTTGCAATTTATATATAGAGGGCTGGAGGGTGAGAAGGTTTTCTTAAATTTACTCAGCTAGCAGACAAATTAATCTCACTTATGATCGAGTTCGAGTTGATCACGAGAATTCTCATGAAGATTCTGAAGGGAGATTCCAAAATATTTGTTTTAAGGGATGAACGTGCCACTAATTAAGTTGCTTAATAGTTTTAGTTGCTTTTTGTTTTTGAACATGAAGATGGGGGATGGCGGTGGTCCACTCCTCTTTAATTCATGGTTTGGTGCTTGCTTTCTCACCGGAGGACAAAAGTGGGATACAAATCAGAGTGTTGTCAGCCTAAGTGGGCCCCAACAATGGGTCACTTTACCATCTTTTTGTTATCAAGTTCTTTATCAGGGCTCTGTGGGCTTGTTTTGGGCGCATCAATCTTGGGCTTGTTCCGAAGATGGGGCAGTTGGCCCAATTTCTAATCCGAACAAATTGTGAAAGAAAAGGTTGAAGAAAAGTTAGAGGTGAAAGTCCATCTAACTTTACCGTCCCTCATTTTCTTTAACAAGAAACGCAGGAGTCCAACTTGCTTTATTTTACAGACGTACATATTCACTAACAAATCCTATATATACATCAATTAAGTTTAATAAATTTTAGCAAATAAGTCTAAATGTAAAACTCCCCACCGTTGTTCTCAAGGGCCTATAAATAAGTTCTCCATAGGGATTCATATCAAGCACTCAAATTAGTGTTACCTTATGGCCATGAATGAGAATGAGCCGACAATAGTATTTGGGGATTATATTTTAACCGATAAGCATAAGGTATGTTTCCATTGGTGTGGGCTTTGGAATTGCTCCAGTGAATACTTAACATGGATACAAACCGGGTAAGCAACAATTTTGGAATAGCCACATCAAGCACCCACTACTTTGTTTATGAGTTGTGACCATGTTTGCCCAGAATAAAACTTGAGATTATATGCTCTCATTGATATGGGCTGTATGGCAAAAACCTAGGTATTGTTGCCTAAACAACGAATCCAGCCTTCTAGCATAACCACTTCCAACTCAAAATGGTATCCTCATCGCATCTAAATTTTAAATCTCACTTAAAAATAGTAGCTCAATTTTGCATAGACCGCTTTTCTTTTTCTTTGAACAATTCTGCTATACCACAGTTCAAATTAGCATATAATATATAGTTGAGATTGAGAGTTTCAATCAAATATTTGAATTAAATGTTTTTCTGTTGAAAATTAGTGTCATTTGTTTTAAGATTTGAATTATAATTAAATACAAGTGCCTCTCTCATTACTTCGTTTAAGTGTATAAGAGCATGAATGGACATGAACCGAAACAGAACTCAAGCAAATCGACTAACCCACAAGGTATAATCCAATAGGTATGGGCCGAATGGCTTAAATCCTTGTTTAGTCGCCCAAACCTAGCCTTAACGAAAGGACTTCAACTGTAAAAGGTTTCCTCCTCCTGTACAAACTTCAACTCAAAATAAGAGGTTAAAATATCTAGAGAATAAATAAGATTATATTAAATTTAAATTATAAATTAATAAAAAAATCCAATAAACATAAAAATAATACAATTGAAATACCTACATAATGCAAATTTGGATGTGATATAAATTAATATATGGTTTTTATATATTAGAATAATATCATTCTTCTATTATTTTTTTTTATTAAGATTTAAGTTTCATAAATTGGACAGGGAAGTTACAACAATTTTTTTTTAAAAGAGAAATATGGAAATGAATTATCGTAGTTTGAATATTTCCAATTAAAATTTAGTCACTGCAGTTTGATCAAATTAAAAATAATTAAATGATTAAAATAGTCTCTTTAAAATATTATTTTATCAAAATATATTTTTATCGATTTATAAAAAAATTAAAAATAGGCGAGAAAAGTTTTAGCATCTGATTAGAGAACTCAAAACATCTTAAAATTATAAAAGAATATTACTTACGTGCTTTGTGGATCGAGATTACGCATCAGGGCCTCAAACTTAGCCCAACCGACTTTACAGGAATTCATATCTTCCACGTGTTGGAATTGGAATCAAACAATTCCTCCCTTCAAAAGCTAACCCTACACTACACAAATTCAATTAGAAAGGCGCGTAAGCCGACCTAGTCAAAATATAACGACTAATCTCAGTAGATCTAGACCCTCCATTACTCTCTAATCAACGGCTTCAAATCCCTCAACGACCATAGAACATTCTAGAACGAATCTCCTAAGGTTCTATATAAACCAATCACCAGCTTCACATAGAGAACCACATAGTTTGTTTTCAACAAACCATAGATCTGCCTTTTTTCTTGTTAGTTGAAAAGTTGAAATTCTTTGTTGTCTAATTTTCTAATTGGTTAGTGAGAATGGTTGGGAAAGGAGAGGGGCCGGCGATCGGTATCGATCTGGGAACCACGTACTCTTGCGTGGGAGTATGGCAGCACGACAGAGTGGAGATCATAGCCAATGATCAAGGGAACAGAACGACGCCATCTTATGTTGGCTTCACCGATACGGAGCGTTTGATTGGTGACGCTGCTAAGAACCAAGTCGCCATGAACCCCATCAACACCGTTTTTGGTATGCATTATTTTCCTTTCTTTTTGTGTTCTGTTTATATGTAATGAATGAAACATGAAACATGTCGTTTCGTCAGATCTGATTGGTCTGGACTAAGACTTGTATTTTATCTTTTTTTTTTAAAAAAAAAAAGGTTTAGTTTTTAAGTTTAGATTTATATTATTTTTTCTTTTTAGTTTGCTTTTAGGTTTGATTAGATTCATGGACAGAAGTTTCGGCTGGAATTTATTTTAATTTAAATCCATAGTTAATAAAATTTATATATTGTTATTGTAGATGCAAAGAGGTTGATTGGTAGGAGATTCAGTGATGCACCGGTCCAGAGTGATATCAAGCTCTGGCCATTTAAGGTGATTGCGGGGCCGGGTGATAAGCCCATGATTGTGGTCGACTACAAGGGTGAGGAGAAGCAGTTTGCCGCTGAGGAGATCTCTTCTATGGTTCTCATTAAGATGCGTGAAATTGCTGAGGCTTACCTTGGCTCAACTATCAAGAATGCCGTCGTTACTGTTCCAGCTTACTTCAATGATTCACAGCGTCAAGCCACCAAGGACGCTGGTGTCATTGCCGGACTCAATGTGATGCGTATCATTAACGAGCCCACTGCTGCTGCCATTGCCTACGGTCTTGACAAGAAGGCTACAAGTGTTGGTGAAAAGAATGTTCTGATTTTTGATTTGGGTGGTGGTACTTTTGATGTGTCGTTGCTTACTATTGAAGAGGGTATCTTTGAAGTGAAGTCTACTGCTGGAGACACCCATCTCGGTGGTGAAGATTTTGATAACAGAATGGTGAACCACTTTGTTCAGGAGTTCAAGAGAAAGAACAAGAAAGATATTAGTGGAAACCCTAGAGCTCTTAGGAGATTGAGGACTGCTTGTGAGAGGGCAAAGAGAACTCTCTCATCCACTGCTCAGACCACAATTGAGATTGATTCTTTGTATGAAGGTATCGATTTCTATTCGACCATCACTCGTGCTAGATTTGAGGAGCTTAACATGGATCTCTTCAGGAAGTGTATGGAGCCTGTTGAGAAGTGTTTGAGGGATGCTAAAATGGACAAGAGCTCGGTTCACGATGTTGTGCTTGTTGGTGGATCTACTAGGATTCCCAAGGTACAGCAGCTATTGCAAGACTTCTTCAATGGAAAGGAGCTATGCAAGAACATTAACCCAGATGAGGCTGTTGCTTATGGTGCTGCAGTTCAGGCTGCAATTTTGAGTGGTGAGGGCAATGAGAAGGTGCAAGATCTTTTGCTCTTGGATGTTACTCCTCTGTCTCTTGGGTTGGAAACTGCAGGTGGTGTCATGACTGTTTTGATCCCAAGAAATACTACAATTCCTACCAAGAAGGAACAAGTATTCTCAACCTACTCAGACAACCAACCTGGTGTGTTGATCCAGGTTTATGAGGGTGAGAGAACAAGAACAAGGGATAACAACTTGTTGGGCAAATTCGAGCTCTCTGGCATTCCTCCTGCTCCTAGGGGAGTTCCTCAGATCAACGTCTGCTTTGATATTGATGCAAACGGTATCTTAAATGTCTCAGCAGAAGATAAGACAACTGGCCAGAAGAACAAAATCACAATCACCAATGACAAGGGTAGATTGTCCAAGGATGAAATCGAGAAGATGGTTCAGGAGGCTGAGAAGTACAAGGCAGAAGATGAAGAGCACAAGAAGAAGGTTGAGGCCAAGAATGCCTTGGAGAATTACGCCTACAACATGAGGAACACTATCAAGGATGAGAAGATTAGTTCCAAGCTCGCACCTGCCGACAAGAAGAAGATTGAGGATACCATTGACGAGGCCATACAGTGGCTCGATGGAAACCAACTTGCTGAAGCAGACGAGTTCGAGGACAAGATGAAGGAGCTTGAGAGCATCTGCAATCCCATTATTGCCAAGATGTATCAAGGTGCCGGAGCTGACATGGGAGGAGGAGGCATGGATGAGGATGCTCCTCCTGCAGGTGGCAGCGGTGCAGGTCCGAAGATTGAGGAAGTTGATTAAGTTTAAAAGTTTGGTGTCAGTGAAGAAGTGGTTTTTGGCGCTAGGGCGATACGGGCTTTTTGTTTTTATTTTCTTTATTTCAAGACTCAATTTACTAGCTTAGGCTCGGGTTTTTGTTTTTTTATAATATTTTTCAGTTCAAAGATTTGTCTTCGTTTGATGCTTTTATTCGTAGAATTATTTTCTAATATTATCTGCCTATCCAATTTCATTAATCAAAATCCAATTTCACCACAATTGATAATTAAGTCTATATATTTATGTTTTGGCACGTTTTGTCACTATTTTGCCATATATGTTCTTAGTGCTTACTCTCTGAAGGTGTAACCTTTACCGACTCCCAGTAGAAATGCAATCCATATCTTACTATGACGAAAAACTTTAAAATTGTAGAGTGTTTGTTCTATTAGGCGTTACAAAAACGAACGATAGAAACCAAAAAGATGTGACTGCTAAGTTCATTTGAATTTATTGTGTTTATACCAGACCGCTATAGCTTGAAACCTTTTTGACCACCTCTTCTTCCATTTCCACAAGCTGGCGGCAAAAACTTTCAGCATCACGTGCCTCCTCTTTGAATGTGAACCTGAATTCCTTCCACTGGAATTCACCGGTTCCGTCGTTTATCACTGGATTACGGACCTTCCCCAGCACATCAATTCCCTTGCGATTGACGGAGAGCAAAAATGCATCCTTGACACCACAAATCACAAAGATGATTCAAAAGAGGTAAAAAAGAAGAAAAGATGTTTTAATTGGAGACAAACATATAGTAGATAAAATGCAAATGCAATCTTTGACTGCCTAAAGTAAACTGCTACTGAATTTGTAGACATAATTAACTTATTTTTCCAGATATGTCGCAATTACAAAATAAATCTTCGAGAATGACAAAAATATGATATTTGTCTAACGAGAATGACAAAAGCTGCAACCTTTTGTATAAAAATACTGGTTTTCATGAGTACTTGTGGTGCCACAACAATTACTAACAACTACACACACACACACACACACACACACACACACACACATATATATATATATATGGACATCTTACTCTTGCATTTGCATTTGCATATATGAAACAGAAAAGCGTCAGTGCCTTGCGCCTTGCTTCACTTTGGTTAACGCCATCAATTAGTTTTGCAGAAAGAGGTGCTTCAAGTGAAAAAAATTTAAGACGTAATTTGATTAATAGAGAGAGAGATACCCCAAAAAAAATAAAAATAAAACTTCCAACAGAACATGCATATCATCCTGCTGAGCGTGATTTTACTTTTTGTAATTGGGTCTCACCTAATGGATCTGCTTTAGACATTTCAATATCTTTCAAGTCCACTTCATGAGTGCATCCATAACCATCGATAAACATGCAGGAACTGAAAAATAAAGACGTCAGGTATTAGTTGACACAATAAATTTCTCATTTTGATTATCCTTTTCTGCTAAAAAGATACTGATCCTAATCATATGATATCATACTATTTTACAAGAACTTGAATCTACATGTAGAACCGTGCGGGTTCCTCTCTTAAACAGCACATAGCAACTTCATTTTCTTCAGAAAGTTACATCAGCAAATTGATTGCAATATTTACGATACTTGCCATCATCCTACTTACCACACTGACTGGAATAGAATGCAGTAGATTCGATTCTCCAAACATGCTAACATGTAATTTTATATTCAACCATCTATCAACTAAAACAGAAATAACTGAAACCATGATCTAGATTCTAAAGAGAAAGGCAGTTCGATCAATCATTAAACACAGTTAATAATGCAATTTTCTGTGGAGAACAGAATCTGTATAAGGACTACCATATGATAACAATCCTAGTGAAATCTTTTTACCTTAAATTAAATTTATAAATCACATAATTTTCACCCTCATCAAGTAGCTCTTTAAGGTTTTCACTTCGAGAAGTAGTAATAAAGTTAGAAGAACTTAATACACCGGAAACAGTATAACTGGATTCGCTGATCACCCGCTTTTCAGAGAGTATGACATCTTTAAGACATTCTGCAGCTAATTGAGCCTATAACAAGAGCAAAGGACAATACTTTAACAAACTAAATCCAATCCAATATGTAATGGAATAATAATCATTAAACAAAAATTGAAGACTTTTATGCAATCTTTCATGTATTTTTAATAAACTGAAAATTAAGTTGTCACTCAAGGAAAACCAATTGTAAAATGAGGAGAGAAAGAAATCAGCATTTTAGATATATACATCATAATTATACTTATGGTGCCCGTTGCCAAATAATTAATCAACATATTAACTTGAAGAATTCACGTACCAATTTCTGTTATACAGAAAGTCATGTTAAGGTAGCGTACCTTCTCTTTTTTAAGGGGCACAACATCCCCACTTACAGCAACCCGAGTTGGTAACTGCAGCATTTGCAAAATTCAACTGTGATTAACTTTTGCTTTGTCTCATGGATACTTGTTCAACAGATTCAAATTCATTACCATGTAAAAGCACAGATACAACAAAATTCGTAGCTTCGTGTGTGGAAACCTCATTGGGAAATTGAAATGTTATACGAGCAGCCGGAGGGACAGAGAGGAAGTAAAGTTTTGTGGGGGTGTAGCCATATTCCACATAACTGAACAACAAAAAATAAAATAATGCAAGCAGAAATCAATACCAACCCTTTTTATTGATCGAAGTAAATTAGCCAGAGGGCCTGGGAAGGGACTTGTTACAGCAAATGAACCACGTTCATCAACGATTGTGTTCTAGATGACAATAAAATGAAAGAAATTGATTTATCAGGGAGCATAACATGATGATTTCTTATCAGACGAATAATTGAAGAACTTAAATGAATAGATAATACATGATACATATATACACAGCTTAACTAACATTAACTTGCAAAAAGAATGCAGAACTCAAGTTCCAAATATTTGTGCACAGATTGAGTATGAGATTTTTTGTGGACTTTTCATCAGACATGTCCAAACACTTTAGTATTAGGAATATAATTCTTTGACAAATTCATTACACTTGATAGATGTATATATAAGATGATCAATACAGAGCATAAAAGAAGCTTCTACTATGCAGCTGTAGATAACTATACACATACATGAGACACATAGTTATCTGACTATGACCAATATAGAACCAGTTCAATTATTTACATTTTTTATATATGTACGAGTATTTGGACTGCTCAAGTTAACTGACTAATTCAGATGAGTCCATTCTACTTTTTTGAGCAGTTACTTAAGTCTCTTCAGTATGTATAATGGTAACTCATAAACTGCACTTCAATAATCATATTTATGCCTTTGCTTCTATATTTAGTGACTAGTATTTCTTCATATTATAGTACTAACTGGTTCATTATATTGTCATAACCCAGTAGAAACTGATTCAATCTCCTTTAGGAATCCTATTAGTTCTCTGCTAAATGATTCAAGAAAAATTCAAGATCGTCAATCAGCAATATGTTCAGACATGGAAGAAGAAAATTTAAGATGGAATAAATATATTTTAGATAACAAAACAACATCACATGCAGAAATAATACCACATTATGCAGCTCCTTTTCAGGTACCCAGATGTATGGTCTCCCTCTCCTTAGTATATATTTAACTTTTGAGGTGTATATGTCTTCCTTGCTAAAACAATAGCGCAGAGTCATAAACAAAGATTAACACAATAAAGTTCTTTAACAATATTTAAACAAACACTGTACTTGGCTTCCCGCAAAACTTAAGGAAATGATATAAGATTAAATCCCAAGTCTTACACGTCTTGTTTTTCAACTATGCCAGATAATCATATACTATCATCGAACTCGATTAAGCGCCACTTTGCTTTCTTGCAGCACAGATATTGAAAACTTCTATTGACAAAAATCCTATATACTGTTTCATTTTCATACATTTTTTCTCAAACAAGCAAGGAAGATTTGAGAACAAAAACGCTATTGTTACAACAAGGATGAGTACCTTCCTTTGGAGTCAGCTTTGATGGTATTGAGATGACCTTGCCAATTTGCCGCCAGTATATTCTGCAATTGCAATTTCGAACTTAAGTTTCAAAAGGTATCGCTACCAGAACGGAAAGAACGTTTGAGAGGCAGAAAGACCTTGCATTTCTCAGCTAGTGTTAGGACAGCTGCCTTGTTGGCTTTCATGTTTCGTCACGGCTCGCGCCAACTGTTCGATGAAATTACTCCTCCAAGTTAGTTATATGTGCTTCTTTGTACTTCGGACGACCAAGTGACTTAAGCGCCAGCTCGACGGATTTAAGCAGAGTTAAATTTTAATAAAATGACCAAATTAATACTTCCTTTTATAGAAATAACCATTTACCCCACCTTCCATGACCAAAATGTTCAAGATGAAAGTGGTTAATTATATGATGGGCAAGTAAAGCAAACAAATTTAAGTTTTAATAAAATTCTAATTGTATTAGATAATATAAATCATCAAATTCTCTTCCAAATACAAATAAGTTATTAGATTTTTCAATCTTGTCACTGACTTTTATTTTCACCAACAACTACTTACAAGTGCAGTTCATTCATTTAAAGACAGATATTAGAATGAAGCAAATGACTGTACTGGCAGTCTGGCAGAATAAATTGAAAAATATGTTATTGTGTCCTGCGTGATGGTTATTCCATGAAAGCATGGCTAAAAATGTAAATATACGAAAAATCGCCTATTTTTGAAAATTGCTTCAAGTATAGTTATTCGTCAAAAGCATACAGATAAATCAGGTTGCTGCTTCCTTAGATTTACCTACCATCGTCAAAACTTGCTCTCCTCAGGACCGTTCATGGAACCAGCTTCTGGCGGAGAGTGGAACCAAATCTCACCGTCATCATCGGACGGAGAAGAAGACCAACCGGCATCACCCGCTTCGTTATCATACTTCCAGAGGGAGCAACACTTGGTGTACTTATGTATGATGTACCAGATGTTGCCGCATCATTACCAGTCACAAGAGATCAACCACATCACTCTCGCTCACTTCGCCATCTCCGGCCTCCATCTCCTCGGCGCTCTAGATAGCGTATGCTTATTTTACTTTTTCCTCGGATTCCTAAGAGTATTAATATGTTGAAATCTTTAATAAAAGAAAAGGAAATTCAACTTTTTGAATTTTAACCTTGAACTATTTCTTCAATTATGCTTCATATGATAAAAATTCTGTGGAAATTTTGTATGAAATGCATGTAGTTAAAGTGCTAGATCTCATGTACGATGATTTTTGAAGAAATTAATTTTTTTTAATAATCTAATCTCTTGTCTGTTTCATTAGAAATGAATTCTGCCAAAAAAATTTATGATAATTATAAAAATTTAGCAAATTTTGTATATGTGTTTGGAATAAATTAAAAGTTAAAACATGTAATAGTATCTTAGAACTGAAAAGAAAATTAAGGGGACGTTTGATTCATGAGCCAAAAAATAGGTTCAAAAAACTTAGATACTATTTTTTTAAGTTTTTTTGCTATTAATTATCTTTTAGGATCTTATTCAAAACTTTGTATTAAGAACTCCCCACGACACTTATACAGAGTGTTAATTAATCAGACCCAAAATTCTTTTATTTTGCCCCAGATAAGATAATTTTGTATGATGAACTTAGAGTAGTCTGATTTTTTTTCCTTCCCGGTTTGCACCATGTTGATTTAAGAAGAATAAATGAATCAAGATGTTTAATTTTATGCATACTAGGTTGACAAGGATGCGGTTTCAAATTGGGTCTTATCATTGCAAGCTCACCCAAGAAATGAAGCTGACCTGAAAAATGGTATGGTGCTGCTCGCTAAGAAAATTTTATCATATGAATTGAGTTTGGGCTCTAATTTTCGTGGTTATGCTGAATTGTTATATAAATGCATGACTTCTAATGTATATTTTTCTCAAGCGAGCAGTGAGTTTACTTCTGGGCCTGGCTTAAGCACCATTAGCATATTCAATTAGCTATTAGAAGGTATAAACAAGTGTTTTGAATTGTTATTTTGCTGCAGGAGAATTATATGGATTCCATGGCTCTCGAAGCTCTCAGTTCACTCCGGATGATAATGGGGTACAAGGAATTTAATTATGGAGTATCCCCATATGCTTTTTGCCTTAATTTTATTTTATCAAGTGTCTAACTTTTCAATCTTTACGCTTCCTGGGTGTTTTTTATTCCATTTAATCTGTCCGTAGGTTTTGATTCACAATGGTAGTCACTTGGCAAGCACCTACTGCGCCCTAACGATTCTAAAGACTGTTGGCTATAATTTTGAGAACATTGACCATGCATCAATATTGACATCAATGAGAAATCTTCAACAGCATGATGGGAGGTACGGTTTATATTTGTTCTTAATTACACTTTTCCATAAAACAAACTGCTGTATATTCTTCTTAGTATTATCCCATTGCTTTCTTCCTTTTGTTAGTTTTCTTCTAGAAAGTAAACAGCTGTAATTTGTTAATAAATGTTTTTCAATTATCGATTTCTCCTTTCCATTGAAGATTAAAACCATTTATGTAAGGATTCGTATAAATTTAGGTTTGATCGTAGATATGACCCTAATAATGTGCATATGCACTTACAGAAGCAAGAAAGTTGCACGCATACTGAGATGGGATTTCAGATTGAAATCTGGTTATTGACTTAGCTTCCTCCATATTCCAACCTTTATGTAATAGAAATTTTGAATTGGTTAATGTTGCATGAACATGAGATATTCTGTAACCTCTTTATTTCACAGTTTTATGCCCATCCATTGCGGGGCAGAGACGGACCTTCGGTTCGTATATTGTGCTGGTAAGAAATGAAAAGCTTACATATTTATGAGCTAGCTGTTTAAATTAATATTCACTTTGGTGAAACATCACTGTAGTTAATATGTGTATCAGCTGCCATCTGTTTTATGTTGGAGGATTGGAGTGGCATGGACCGGGAGAAAGCGAAGGATTACATATTAAACTGCCAGGTCTGTCTATCTATTCTTGGGTGGCCTTTCCTCTTCTTCTTCTTCTTTTAATTTTTTCTTGTGGTCATTCTTTGATGATCATATATTCTCCATTCAATCTGCAGTTTATTCAAAGTCTTATCCTTGTATATCTTACCCAGTATATATGTACTCATAAATGATGCTTTTCTTGCAGTCATATGATGGTGGATTTGGCTTGATTCCTGGTTCAGAATCACATGGTGAGTTGAAACAAGTTTTAATGATTGTTGATTTTTTTTTTACCCCTCAAACTAAGTTTAATTTTGTTGGTACTATTGTTCTTAGTAATCCTACTAAAACAATTAGCAGGGCACTAAGCCTAATTTTAGTTTTGATTGCACTGAGGGAAAGTGTCATGGGTTCTCTTTATTACCGAGGACAGAAAATGAAACATTTTGATAAAACAGTTATGAATTTCAATGTTATTTACCAACAGTATTCATCTTAGTGGCACAGGGGGTGGTACTTACTGTGCAGTTGCATCACTCCGATTAATGGGATTCATTGAAGATGATGTGCTGTCTAAGACTGTGTCATCTTCTGTTGTCGACTTGCCTTTGCTGCTGAGTTGGTGCCTGCAGGTTTATTTGCTTCATAATCTCTTTGAAACTTTATTACTATGTATTATGGCCATGGCTTTTAGAATTTAGAAGTTAGTTAGAGACAATGGACTGACATACTCCTGAAATAAGAGCTTAAAGAACTGCCAAACAAGTAAATTCTCCTGTAATAAAGGCACTCTCAATATTTGGCATGCCTATTCATTTTCATCGGCAATCTTAGGGGATTCAGCTATGTGAAAATATCATGGACTGTTTAAATACAGGCAGACCCGAGTGGTTTGAAAATTTGTTGCAAGCTATCTATGATGGAGGTTCTTGAGAAAATTCAGAAGGGTTTACGAATTTCATAATTGCCCAGTTCTGCTTGTATTTAAAACCAAAAGTCCTTTTAAGGTTTTTCTTATAAAAATTATCGACCTTAGCCATTACTTCTCCTATAGAGTAATCTTTTCCTCTCTTTTCTCTTTCTATAGAGGCAAGCAGCTGATGGTGGATTTCAAGGAAGAGCCAACAAGCCTAGTGACACATGTTATGCATTTTGGTAAGTATAAGAATTTTTTTACCGTTACATAAATAAATTGGTTTTCTGTCTTGACCAGTGCTATCCACTTGTGTAGGATCGGTGCGGTATTGAGGATGTTAGGTGGCTACACGTTCATTGACACGGAAGCTTTACGTGGATTTTTGCTATCTTGTCAGTCTGAGGTGCTGCTGCTTTTCCTTTACTCTTGATCTAAATATTGGCACATACTTTTACGGGAGGTATAAGGTTGATTACAAAATTCACTTAATAAGCCTTACTGCACACAAATAGGAAAGTCAATGAATTGGCATTTCATGTTAGATATATGAGCCGCACCCAAAGCCCGCTAAAATGCCCATAAGTTTCAAAGAATGAAGTCAGTACATGTATGACCATCCACATATTGGATTGCTTAGTAATTTACTTGACTCGGAACATCTCCAGAATTGCCATTAGCAATACCTTAGAGAAAAGAAGTTCAGACCAATGAAAATATGCATTACAGTATGTGTATGCTTGAAATGTTAAAATTTTTTTACTTATGATGGCAGTTACCCTATGTAAATCTGCAATACTTGCACTCTCTAAGAATCATAGACCTTTATTCTACCAAATAAATTAGTTGCTGAACGTTTTGTTCCTGCATCAGTATGGAGGTTTCAGTAAATACCCTGGGGAGCTGCCAGATCTCTACCACTCATATTACGGATATACTGCATTCAGCCTTCTGGACGAACCTGGTTTGAACCCACTTTGTGCCGAACTGGGAATTACAGATTTTTCTACGTTGGGAATCTGACTTCATCATAATTCTTAGTCCCATTGTTCTATGAAGCTGCTTCATGGCATTGCCGTGCCGAACCGTAACTGATCACTGCTACATTCTTTATTCAAGATGATTGGACCATCTATCTCTCTCTTCTTTTTTCTTTTAGTAAAAAATGTTGTGTAAATCACGACAACGGGACGAACCGATTATACGTTAATATTCAAACTTATCTGAGCAAATTTTTTACTATGTAATTTCATAGCACAAAAAAGAATTATTGTGTTACGGCAGCAGAAATTTGTACCTCCATCGTCCTCTCTCAGTCTCTCTCTCTCATTATTTCAGCAGATTCATTTTGCCCCTCTATTACCGTGATGGTTGTTTTGTAGGCAAATATTTTTGCTGCAGCATGTCTCTTGTTTTGGATATCACACTCGTCCTAGCTTATCGCAAAGCATCAATTCATAACGTTTCCTAAGGCTGGTCACGAAGTTAACAGATACCAATCCACTTCTTGCAAGAAATCATAAGAATGGACTGGATAACTGATTATGCATATGATTGATTGATATAAGAAATTCAATCAATCATGCATAATCCGAGGATTTAGTTGTTTACAAATTCATCAATTTGTTTTGGGCTTTCTTTCGTTATTTGCTTCAGTTGTGAATTCTTACCATACTTAATCCTTCAAGTGAATACCAACCAAACATTAATTAGAGTTAAAGCTAGCTCATAAAAGTGTTACATAGAGCTCAGAAGAGCTTAATGGGGTAATTATAAACTGTTATTTTATAGTGTTAAAAGTACATTTACATTAGAGGTCATGATTATCGGCCAGGTTCACCTAACATTTAAGGTACAAAGAGCTGAGAAAAGGTAACGCCTGTAATGATGCTTGAAGGTGCGCACCTTTCGGTCTATCCCCACGGGACATTTTCACGGGCAATTTGCATCTCTTTGTTGTTTAGGAAAAAGCCCAAAAGCATCTCTCATACCCCTAAGCCCCTTTTCAATTTTGTCGCTTTGTTGAATAGTAGCTCTCTTAGCCACATACTGATAAACTCTGTTCGACACTACCATTCACTTTGTCAGGAGTTGATCAGACGGTCCAAAACATTTTGTACAAAAGTATGGTGGGGGTAGTCAGTGACCCTCCATCCAGGAAAAAGGGGCAAAGATTGAGACATGGCAGAAATTTAGTTTATGTATGTCTCATAAGCATGGAAAGAAAAGAAAGAAAGAAATAAAGGAAAAAGAAAAGAAGGGAATGCAATGCATTAGTCTTGAAAGGATTTTACAGTGCTCTTTGGGACAAGAAATCAGTGGTACCATCACTCACAAGAATGAATGATTACAGGTATCAGACAGCTCAGGAGACATGGAGATTGAATAAAACAAATAACCCCACAAGTCCACCAGCACTTGAACTATCACTACTCATACTCCACCACTTCACAACACCATATGCTGCAGAGAAGGTTGTCTCTTAGCATAAATACTTCAAAGCTACAGTTTACTACTGCAGATAATTAGACTTAGACTAACCATTAATTGCACACCCAAACACTCCCTAAAGGAATGAGAAAATCCAAATATCTAAAAGAAGGAAAATAAATTTCATTGCACTTTAGTTGATCATGATCATGAACATTTAATATGATATGGAATTCTTCTTGGCTGATGATCTAATTGTTGAAGGTGAAGTTGCAAGTGGAAGTACCTGCGAAGAGCTTGAATGGAACTGGGGTTGTTGGTTATGGTGATTAAGCTCTCTCTCTTTGTTTTTATCAACAATTATTGTGATGAAAGATCCATCGTCCTCATCTCTGAGAAACTTTGAAGTAGGAGCTTTACTTCCAGTTTCTTTAACTAAAGTCCCATCAGACTTACGAGCTTTCTTCTCAGCTTCTTCTACTAATTTTCTTCGGTAAAGTTTCTCCTCTGCATCCTGCAAAAACTTGAATTTTGGAGGAGGTGATGACCTTATCTTATTGAACTCAAAATCCGTGGATGATTCAAACAGAGGGTTGAATCCTTGCTGATGGTAGGAAGAGCTCATAGGAGTAAGAGGAGGAGTGAAAAGTGATGGAGAAGCAAGAGGGGTTAGATATGGAGTCTCTACTGTGAGTAGTAGATCACTCAAGCTCCTATTTCTTGACCCTTTTCTGCTCCTGTTATCTGCTCTAGACTTTCCATCTTCAGACTCAAGATCCTCCTTTGTTTCTTCAACAATTGTGAACAGAAATCTCGGTGGTCCTGACAGATTGTGCAGCCTCATGAGCTCTGTCTCCATACTATCATCGTCAAAGGGCTTGAGCAAGTAATCCTTGTTTGACTGAAAATTATGATTAGCTTGTGGTTCTTGAACAATGGTATCATTGATTCTAACAGAAGAACACACTTCCTGTGGATTTAAAGCTGAGTGCTTCAAAGAAGATGGCTTTCTCCAACAAAACATGTATAAGAACTCTCTTACTGGGTTGCTATAATCGTTTTCTATCTCTCTGCTAGTGAACCTCTTCTTCCACCACAACAAGTAGTAAAGCTCAGCAACCAAAGCTAACAAAAGGCAACCAAAAACCACACTCAAACCAAGTCCTACACTACTCAAAGATTTCATCTTTAACCAAACTCACAGCTGAAGGCAACCGTTAATTATCACTTCAATAGCTACTCAAGGCGATCAACTAATACTGAAATATCTTAGCTAAAAACACTTAAAACTTAAAAGTAACAACTTGAAAATTTTCAATTCCATGCAATGGAAGAAGAACCCAAGAAAAGAGCAAGGAAAAGCTTACTGGGTTCTTACTGCACAGTCAGCAGCCTCGATCTTCACTTAGCACAAGCGAAGCCCAGGAACCATAATCATCAACTTTGACTACAACTCGAAGAATATCAAGCTTACAGCTTCTCTTTAACCAAAGCTTCAGTTCAGTATATACCTACCAACTTTATCTGCAAAAGGAAATTTTGTTTTAAAAAAGAAAGCTCTCTTTCTCTGAATATCACATTATCAAATTATGGAGCATGATTATTAAGCTTTTTACCATAAACCCACATGAACACCACCCATTCTATAGACTGGATACTATCATCTCTTGGCCTAAATAATGAAACACGCAGACACACACTCTAAGCTATGAGCCACAAGTTTCTCTAAACTAGTTTTCAGATAAACAAAAAATATCATTAATCAAGCATCAATCAAAGCACTGAGACTGTGAGTTAATAAAATGACTCGAATGAAACTAGGGGCTGCAAAGAACACAAACCAACTAATAGTAAATAGGGAAATAGTCGGCAAAATGTCTCACTAGTTTATGGTTGCCAGGTCTCTCCCTTCGAGGGATGCTCACATGGGATCACAAATAAAAGGAGATGATGTGTCATCTCATCTGCTAGGTTTGCCCTTCCCTTGCTTGCCCAATTTACTACATTGCCCTACACAATTTTCTAAAAGTGAATGAGCCATGTTGTTCAAAGATCAAATCAATATAGCTGCTAAGGACAAATTTTAATGCCATAGCAAGGTTGTCTGTCCTCACTTTGACATGTAAGTGTAATTTGGGATTGTCTGTCCTCAATTTTTCATTTTTTTATGAAATTACCTGTGTTTGGACTTGGAGGGTAATTGCAATTTGCAATTGCAATTGTTTCCTAACCTGTGTTTGGACTTGGAGGGTATTTGGACTTGGAGGGTAACTGCAATTTGCAATTGCAATTGTTTCATAACCTGTGTTTGGACTTGGAGGGTAACTGCAATTTGCAAATGCAATTGTAGTACATTATGGTAAGCTCTCTGGGCCCTGGCCCTGGCCCTCATTTATTTTACAGCAATAGCGCGAGTTTCCTGCATACAAGCTACACCATCGCCATGAAACCCACAATCTATTCTTTCTTATCCTGCTTTGACGATTATTAAGCTGTAAACTTTAATCATCTATGAAGGATTGCTAGTTAATTAAAGCACATTATAGACTATAGTGACCTCAATAGAACAATAATTTGACACGTTATACTCATATTGAAATTTTTGATACTTCAAAAGATGAAATGAAAAAAATAAAATCACAAGTGAATCTAGATTTATTACTCACAGTCACAGATGAATTAATTGAAATCCAAAGATCAAAAATTACAAGAGAAAAATAATGAACTGTCCACATCTACCTGCATTGAATTTATATTTGCTCAACCCAGCTAATTAACAACCTTCTCTACAAGAGAACATGGACATTAATAATGGAACTGTGATCATCATTGTAGCATGAACGTGGGCATCCTATGCATATGCATCTCTCTCTACACTTAACTATAATTATGACTATATATATTGTGAAGGACATCTCATGTAAGAAGAACCTAGCTAATTATAGGCCTCCTTGTAATAAGGCCAAAATTAATTAAGGATTATTCAAAATTCCCAATTATGTTGTCTTATATAAGACATAGATTACCCATAATTGGTCTAACAATATACTGTGTAAATATTCCTCTGAAAAAAAATAAAAAGATATGAATTTATCATCAATTAATCTTCTTTTTCATTTTTTATTAACAAAAATAGAAAAAATTAATTATTTAAATAATATTCAATCTTCGAAAGACATTATACAAGTTTAGAAATATTAACGTGTGCTTATTAAGATGACCCATTATCATAAATTATTTTATGATATGAAATTTATTTAATATGCCCTTATTAGTATCCAGTTGCATGACAAGTAATTTTTTATTTTTTTATTTTTTTATCTCTGTCTAATTCAAATATGTAGATACATCACAATCCTTGTTGAATTAGTAAAAAAATTCTTCTTATCAGTATTGAAATTCAATTATTCAAGAAGCTACTGAATATCGCAAAGCTAGAGCCCAATTCAGAGCCAGACATCTTCACCGAGTAGTTTATATCACTAACCTAAATTGAGGTTGTAGTCATGAGCAGACTCAAGTGTGATAATTGATACCAAAAAAAATAAGGACAACACTTTATAATTATACACTTTCATGAACAAGAATGAACAGGGTTTCTTCGTTGGCCCATGGGCCAGGTTAGAAGCGTTTCCATTGAAGTGTATTATTTACCAACTGTGATGACACTGACAACTCTGGGCTAAACACTTAATGATTTTAATACATATTATCTTTCGGGTCATCCAAATTTAGGGCATCAATTTTAAGGCAATTTAATGCTATTTATGTTAGACCATGGCATGAAGGTGAGTTTTTGAACTGGGTATTTACTCTCAACCCCTCGTAGAATTTAAAAAAAAAATCAAACATCCCACTTAATTGAATCTAACACAGACCCTCCAACACTGTAGCACCGTTAGTTATATTTAACGGTGCTACAGTAAAAATGTAAGAAAAATATCATAAACACCCCTCTGATATATCCAAAATAACAAACTCATCCCTTGATTTAAATACTATTTATAAATTTAAATAATTTACTAAATAATTTTAATAAATAATCGTGATAGCGCTTTTCCTATAATAGTAAGATCTGATTTACTAAATAATATTAATAAATTAAGTAAGTAAATTATTTGTTAAAAAATAAATAATTTTAGTAAATTTAAATAATAAAAATATATTTTATTTACTAATTATATTTTAAAATATGATTTTGATTATTTGACGTGTTTTTGTTAGTATAATATTAATTAGTTT
>JANLJB010031070.1:0-46577 GCA_026212285.1 Bursera cuneata | reverse complement strand
AAAAAATAGGGGTGGTCAATAATAATTACTCATTAAAAGTTCTTTATTCAAAATATATAAGGCGCTTTTAATAATTATTAAACTTAGGAGGGTCAGAAAAGTCTTATTCAATACATGTCTTGGTTTTACGTACCGGATGTTGTTAACGGCTGCTAAGTATGGTATAGGGACGTTACTGTTAGTTTACGAAACTAATAGGTTTACAGGGATTTACCAAATCTTAAGGGGTGTTATGGAAATTATTTGATAGGAAATTACGAATGTTTAGGAAACTAAAATTGATTAAAGAAAAAAGATTCATTAACTGTTTAAGTTTATTTTAATTTGACGTAAAAGCTCAAATATTGACGACTCCCCGAGCCTTGTAGTCCATCAAACGGAAGGGGCGAAATCGGGAAGCTAGCCTTTGGAGAAGAGTTTGGCCTCGACTTGGCCTTTCCTTCCTTCCTTTCCTACCCTTTCCAAGAAACCACAACAACGTCCAAATAACACACTTTATCTTCTCCTTGACATTTGATCGAAAAGATCACAGACGCCGAATTGAAATCTCTTCCAAATCAAAAATCGAAATCAATATCTCAATCTCTATGCGATTCGATCCGAAACCCTAAAAGATGTACAGCAACTTCAAGGAGCAAGCAATCGAGTACGTGAAACAAGCAGTGCTGGAAGATAATGCTGGGAATTACGCGAAAGCCTTCCCTCTTTACATGAACGCTTTGGAATATTTTAAGACCCATCTCAAGTACGAGAAGAATCCTAAGATTAAGGAAGCGATTACCCAGAAATTCACTGAATATCTTCGCCGGGCTGAGGAGATCCGGGCTGTTTTAGACGACGGCGGCCCTGGCCCCGCCCATAACGGCGATGCTGCTGTCGCCACCAGGCCCAAGACCAAGCCCAAGGACGGCGGGGAAGGTGGCGATGGGGAGGATCCCGAGCAGGCCAAGTTGCGTGCCGGATTGAATTCGGCGATTGTGAGGGAGAAGCCCAATGTCAAGTGGAATGACGTGGCGGGTCTTGAGAGCGCTAAGCAGGCGTTACAGGAGGCTGTGATTTTGCCCGTTAAATTCCCTCAGTTTTTTACTGGTGGGTTAGTTTGATTTGGTTTTACTTAATTTATTTTATAAAAATTGAGATTAAATTGAAAATTTTGAGTTGTTATTCTTGCTTGTGGTGTTTTTAAGGTGATTGATATAATGGTGGAGTTGCAAATTGGTTAGTGAATTGAGTTTTTTGTGTACAAAGTGGGATTAGATTTTAATGAGTGAAATTTGCCGTTTTTGTTTGTTGGGACGCATGCTACCTTTGTGTTGGTAGAATAATTTGAAGTCATAATTTTGCCAACTAAGCAAAGTTCTATGTTTGTTGTTGGAATTTATGAGGTAAAATTTGGTTCTGGGAAATTCTGCCCTTGATGGAGGTTGTAGTAGTAGACATCACTAAGAGTTTTTTTTTTTTTTTCTTTTTCAACGATTTTGGGTCAATTGAGGGAACAAGATGAGTGCTAGTGGTGAATGTTGAGGTTTTTGTATATTTTCCGTTCTTGCTTGCTATAGTTTCGTTGTTTTTTCTGCTGCATAATAAGACGGGAAGGAGAAATTAGCGACTTTTATGTCTACTTTTTTATTTTGTTTATTATTTTAGAAGTATTGCACAGTAATATAGTAATGGGTTTTAGTTTGATTCATTTTGCTGAAATTCAACAGTTTACATGCTTGCTTTTTTTAGGCAAGAGACGACCATGGAGAGCTTTCCTACTGTATGGACCACCTGGAACTGGGAAATCATACCTGGCCAAGGCTGTTGCGACTGAAGCAGACTCTACATTTTTCAGGTGACATGTTTATCAGCTCACTTAAGGAAAAATTTGATGCTCTGATATTACATGTGTGTATAGCATATGGCAGTTTATTCATTAGTCATATTATGGTGTTTGCCTTTGGAATTTGTGGAGATCTCAGGTGTTTGCACCTTCAGTTTGATCCTGAAACTTTTTCTGTTTATGTGTTGTATCTCTTTTGGGTGGCTACGTTACCCTGATATGAATTCGTGACAGATCTAAGTATTTTTAACTTAAATTATGGCCTCTGTGTCCATAAGATCAAGCCCGATGATGGCTCATAAGGATTCCTCATTGTGTATGATGATAATGGCATTGCTACACTTGCTTATGCTGATATACTGCCACCTTGTTGTTCCAACTTACATTTTTGTTCTGTATACCTGTTCTCTGAGCATCCACTGATTTTTCTGCATTTGAGTCTTTATCTTTGGTTTCGTCTCCTGTTTCAATATTTCTGTTGAGCTTTTTAGTGTTTATGGATGTAGGCCAGTAACTGGCATGTGCTTATTGCTGGCCTTTAATATATACCTTTTTCTTGCCGTTTAGTGTTTCTTCTTCAGACCTCGTTTCAAAGTGGATGGGTGAAAGTGAAAAGCTTGTTTCAAGCCTTTTCCAGATGGCTCGTGAAAGTGCTCCATCCATTATCTTCATTGATGAAATAGATTCATTATGTGGGCAGCGTGGAGAAGGGAATGAGAGTGAAGCTTCTAGACGTATTAAAACTGAACTTCTTGTGCAGATGCAGGTATTTGTTTGTGGAGTTGTCTGGAAAATTTAGAGATCCCTTCACCTAAAAAGTGTTAAATATGTAAAATTTTAGAGTTCTAGAACACATTTTTTTTTTTTTAAATTTATCTTTCATTCTTCTTTCCTTAATAGTTCTTTTTTCTCATAAATTGGCTACCTTTCTGATTTTTAGATTTTAGCTAGTTAAATGTCTAAGTGATTTGTGTTTTTATCAGCCTAATTGTTGCCCTATTGCCGCTTGTGCGCATAGATTCTTAAAGCCATACCTCAATCATGTGCAGAAGTTTGGCACATTTTTAGTTTCGGGCTTGAGCCTGGAGTTGTTACTCAGTTGAACAAGCCTGAACTAAATGAGTGTAACTTAGCTTTTGGCTAGGTCCTATGCTCAGAGTTTAGGTAGAATTCATTGTAACATTAACCTCAAAGGTTCAATTGAGTAATTAAGGCCATTTTTAACCAAGAGAACTGGATTCGACTTCCCTTGAGGATACCTACATAGGATTTTTTTCCAGTAATTTTTTATTTTATTTATTCTTTATTTTATGACCAAGGTTGTAGGGTGTGGTAATAGGAACTAATTTGTTTGGAAAATTTATTTGATGTAGTAGATACTGTTCAGAAATGGAGTAGCACTTTTGTCCTCATTTGTGAAGCAAGCATTATATGTAGAGATGTAAAAATTGCAATTATAAGTTGTGTTATAGTCGGTATTCGGTTTAGAGCTTTGTGTTTTACTTATTTTTTATATGGCTATTTATTGATAGGAATAATAAACTATTTAAGAGATTATGTGTTGGGACCATGATGTAACTGGTGCAGTGGTTGCATTTTGCTAAAACCAATTTAATTCCTATCTTAAATACTGTTAAATTTGAATTATAAGCTCTGATATGTGTGGTACTTGCCAAATTCTTTGATTTAGATTCGAAGAGATAGATTGTTTAGCTCTTTCTATATTTACAATCTTAGTCCTCAGCTGGGCCTTATCCTTCGTACATTCGTTTTAGGGTGTAGGACACAATGATCAGAAAGTTCTTGTTCTTGCTGCGACAAATACGCCATATGCCCTAGATCAGGTAAAGGGAATACTAGACTGTTGTCTCTTGATATGTTCTTGCATAATTTATATTGTGGTTAACAATAGTAATTACAGGCCATCAGGCGGCGTTTTGATAAGCGTATATACATTCCGCTTCCAGATGTGAAGGCACGACAACATATGTTTAAGGTTTGTGAACTTGACTTTTATTTTTTGTTGTTGTTTAAATATAATTAGTGAGGAAAAAAAAAAGGCTATACTGCTGTTCTGGCAATCAGTTTACCTTGCTTGTTGACTTGAAAAAATTCTGAGCAGGTGCATTTAGGAGATACTCCACATAACTTGACTGAAAGTGACTTTGAAAATTTGGCTCGCAGAACTGAGGGTTTTTCGGGTTCAGATATTGCTGTTTGTGTAAGTTTGATGCCTAAATGGGATGTGTTTCTTAGTCATCTGTGTTATGCCTTGCTGTCAAAAGATGTTTGAAATTTGTCTAACTTATATTTTATTATTATTATTTTCTGGGGGTGTGTGTAAGGGGTCCCAGCTGATGTTTCTTTTTGTCTGTGATTATCACAGGTTAAGGATGTCCTCTTTGAACCTGTTCGCAAAACTCAAGATGCCATGTTTTTCTATAAAACTCCTAATGATATGTGGATGCCATGTGGACCAAAGCAGCCAGGCGCTGTCCAAATTAGCATGGCAGAGCTGGCAGCGCAAGGACTTGCAGCACAGGTATGGGCATAATAATACTGTGATCTTACTTCTCTGCTCTGATTTAAATTTCTGGATTTTGCTTGCTTTGAAATTTTTACGTGCCACACTTGCTGGACATTTTGACACCTTACATTTGAAATTTCTCGTGCCCTGCAGATTCTACCTCCCCCTATATCAAGAACAGATTTTGATAAGGTGCTTGCTAGACAGAGGCCAACAGTGAGCAAAACTGACCTTGAAGTACATGAGAGATTCACAAAGGAGTTTGGAGAGGAAGGTTAATGAGTCCAAGCACATCATACTAGTGAGTGCAACCACTATGAGTTGTATTTTATTTATCACTATGGAGCATATGATTTACTTCAAATGGGGAAGGTGGCTTAGCTTCCCTTTTTCTGTATTCAGATGGAAAACTGGTGTTTAATACTTGTTAATTGTTGGTTTCAAATTGTGTAAAGAATAGTTCCCAGATTACTGCAAATGTTGAACATGGTGCATATATTGCTTGTTGCCTACATTGATTGATCCTGTGATTTTGCCAACTAATTTATTCGGTTTGATAGTGTTTTTTTTTCCAGATATCTTTCAGAATTTGCTATCAAAACATTTTGGAAAGGATGGGATGGTTAGAGGGTAATAGCCAGCAACCAATCTGTTTCATGAATTTTCTGTTTATTTTGTGATGGGCATAGACAGAACGGTTATATCTGTGTGCATACTTGCTTGTAGCTAGGCTAAGATCATGTTTGAATAAACCATTGAGAAAATTATAAATAGGGAACCTTTGGTCCCTTCCTGCAACTGTTTTCTATTTTGATGTGAGGATGAAGCGTGTACTTTTTAACATCGGAGCTTCTATTTATGAGCCGAATGGCCGATTTCTTGTATATATGAAGTGCAAGCTTATCTCAATGACCTTTTTAATTTTAGAAAATTTTATTGCAATCATTGGTGGATATTGACATAGCTGCAGTATAACTCTTTGCTTCATGTATCCATTTCTTACCGAATTCTGTGTACTTCATAAATATGATTTAAAGCCTACTCTCTTGAGTTTCTTTAACCAGTGGACTTCGTATTTTTTTTTATACAATATAGTGCATTATTGGTTTGTCCATTTTAGTGGAGTTAATTTGTTAACTGCTTAATGAAGGTGTTGACACTTCTATGGCACTTTAATGGTGGAAGTATTCTTTCGCTAAGTAGGAAAATTTGGCCATATTCAATGGTGGGACAAGAAGTCGTGTTTTTTTTTTTAAAAAGGAAAATGTTACTTGCTCCCAGTGTTTGAGAAAGAATCACGATCTTTTCTCAGATTTGGAAAAACAACCTTTACACTTCAAAACTTTTGACCATTAATAAAAGATAGAATTCTAAATATACCATTTTAGAAGCGTAAATAATCCTTTT
Organism: Bursera cuneata; assembly: GCA_026212285.1. Taxonomy (NCBI): domain Eukaryota; kingdom Viridiplantae; phylum Streptophyta; class Magnoliopsida; order Sapindales; family Burseraceae; genus Bursera; species Bursera cuneata. The sequence continues at coordinate 40,818 of JANLJB010031070.1, read as the reverse complement.
ATTATGTTCAAAGGTTACTAATTATCATGATACATGAGTCAACGAATTGTGTAAATCTTATTTTCACAAAATTTAATAGTAAGTAACATTTTCTCAATATTTAGGGTGGTAAGTTGCCCTTTGTAAAATATGGCACCTGTTGAATTCATTTTAAGTTCCATGGTGCATAAGATTAAACCACTTGAAATGAGAAATTAACATAACACAGACGTATAATAATACCCGATTATATAATATGAGAATTTATCGTTATACAACTTTATTGATACCATTGATTGGTGCTCCAATTCTATTTCTTCGCCAAAACAGATTTTCAAACTATACAAGAATTTCCCAATTAGTGGATTTTGTGTTTGGTGAGACACAAAACGATCCATTTTTCATAGATTTCTTTCCCCACATTGAACTTAATCTTTTTGGCTCTTAATTGCAAATTTGTCAATTCTTGTTCTACCCGCAATAACAAACAACCAGAAGTGCAACTTGAGAACGAACATTTGTGAGTGATATTCAACCAAAAGAAAAAGGGTAAACGGTGGTTAAGGGTGAGATTTATTTTTGCTTTAATTATCTCGTTTTTATAACATATGAATGCAGTTAGAGATTGAACATTTTTCCTTTAATCAATGTTTGCCGTAAGAGTTGGCAATGGAATATATTTATATGTAAATGTAGAGCTTGAGCAACATATTCTCTTTGTTCTTTTAATATCATCCAGTAGCATACTTCAAATTAATTGTCTCTTTTTGCTAAGACAAAGTGCCCTTCAAATGTATCCAACAAATCGTGTAATTGTTTATGGTCACATGAATAAATAAATAAAAGAGCATAACTGCATAAGCCGGCTACCACAGGGATTCCTTTCAGTTGCAATCAAGTAAAAAATTGTCAAAACCCGTAACTCATAAAAATATTTGGCATTTGAATATTTCAGCTCGTGCAAACAACAAGTTTGAGCCAAAGGTTAGAAGAAAGCCGGCACTTGGGAATTTTTGATAATATCTAAGTTGATTGTTTGAACTATAAGAAGAACACTTTGTATCCTATTATGGCATCACCTTTCACCCACCAACCATTTATACTGCTTAATTAAGCAGCTTCATTTGTTTAATTTCATCATTGGATAGTCATGATCATAGTTGCTAAAGTTACCGCTTTACTCTTTTGCATTAACTTTTCTTTGCTGCATGGAGCCACCAATACCAAGGTAGGAAGAGAGGGAGATAGTATGCTATTCCCAGTAGAGTTAAAAGCTCATCTTTGCATTTGTTTCATGAATTAAAAAGTCATGTAAATGGACCATAACGACCGTTCATCTTGATGTTATATTGCAACATACTTTGTTTTTATAAGTTCTAACACAAAAATTCTTCCAGAAGAAACTTACGTTTTTACTTTTGAATGATTACTCTCAACATAGAAGCATCATTTCATGCATGCGTTCAAGGTGACTAATACGCTTTCTTTGTTCTTTGTTATGGTTAATTTGCAGCATTACATAGTTTATATGGGGGAACACTCGCACCCCAACTCAGAATCTGTGACCACAGCTAACCATGAGTTACTTGCTTCAGTCACGGGAAGGCAAGGCCACAATTAAGCTTATCTTAAGTAACTTTGTCCAGTTATATTGCCACTAAATAGATTAGTTACTTACTAAGCCAGTAATTATTTTGCATTCTACTAGATTAGTAGTAACTGTTACTCAAGTTCTGTTGAATCATTGCAGTTTTGATGGAGCGCGAAAAGCGGCACTTCATCATTATAGTAAAAGCTTCCGAGGTTTCTCGGCAATGCTTACACAAGAACAAGCTCAACAGCTTGCCGGTATTTGTAAATTTATGCTGACTAAGAAACAAATTAACATAAAAAGAACTTTTGCTTGGGAGTGTATCATGATTCCACACATGCTGAACAAGTTTCAACAGATATCTGCATACGTTCTCTAATTCATTTCACTTTCTTTTCTGCAGAAAAAGAAACAGTTGTTTCTGTGTTCGAGAGCCGAATGAACCTTATTCACACCACCCATTCTTGGGATTTTCTGGAAGTACCCTCCATCCACCAGTATAAAAATCTACCAATGGACTCGAAATCTGATGTTATTGTTGGCGTCATCGATTCTGGTAAGGCTTTGTATGTTTCTGCTCCTCTTTCTTGCTATTCTATCATGTAACCGTAGTTGAATCCTTCTTCATTTCTATTTTGTTTTGCAGGAGTTTGGCCTGAGTCAGAGAGCTTCAATGATGAAGGATTAGGACCTGTGCCCAAGAAATTCAAGGGAGAATGCGTCCCTGGTGACAATTTTACATTGACCAACTGCAACAGGTACACATCATTTTAAATCTAGCAAAGAGAAAAATTGAGTAAAATATTTTCTAAAGTACAGACTGATCATAATGAGTGATATAAGAAATCAAAATATAGACTTGCATATAAGAGGTCAAAATGAACATTTCAAATGGAATTTTTCAGGAAAATTATAGGTGCTCGGTTCTATTCCCAAGGGTTTGAAGCAGAAAATGGACCTCTTGAAGCCTCTGGCAGAATCTTTTTCCGTTCACCACGGGACAGTGATGGCCATGGAACGCACACTGCCTCAACCATAGCTGGATCTATTGTAGAAAACGTCAGCTCATTTGGGATGGGCAGAGGCACTGCAAGAGGTGGTGCACCAAATGCAAGACTGGCCATCTACAAGGCTTGTTGGTTCGACCTGTGTAGTGATGCTGACGTTCTTGCTGCCATGGATGACGCAATTAGTGATGGCGTTGATATTCTGTCACTTTCCCTCGGCCCTGATCCTCCCCAACCTATTTATTTTGAGGATTCAATATCAGTTGGAGCTTTTCATGCATTCCAGAAAGGAATTCTCGTCTCTGCTTCTGCTGGAAACTCTTTTTTCCCGGGAACTGCTGCCAATGTTGCTCCCTGGATCCTTACTGTCGCGGCAAGCTCTGTGGACAGGGAATTCAACTCTAATATATATCTTGGAAATTCACAAATTTTGAAGGTAATGTTTTCAAATATGTTTCCCCTCACTCCCTATCTGCAATGGAGAAAAAGGAAAGAGAAAGAAACTTCTATTAAGGTTAAAAATTAAGAACTTCTGTGCTTTCAGGGTGTTTCTTTGAATCCTCTGCAAATGGGAACTTTCTATGGTTTAATAGCTGGGAGTGCTGCAGCTGCCCCAGGAATTCCAGCATCGAATGGAAGGTATTTGTTAGCTTTTCAATTATATTGTACTAACTACAAAGGTTTGTAGTAATTTTAGTTTCAGTTTGTAAAGCATAACTGCAATGCCGATAAAAGCAACTTTGCTCTTCTTAAGTTTTATTATTTAGTATTGATTCTTTCGTTTGATTAATAATTTTTATTAAGTATTATTGGTTCTTTCGTTTGATTAATAATTTTATAGCATATACACTTAGATATTGGATTGAATAAGCATTGTAAATGCGATTTCTGTAAGATACTTTTTCTTAATTGATATTATTATCAAATAGTTACTAATTGTCCTCATGCTTCTCAAATTACTATTAAAATCATCTTACTACACACTTTTCAAAATTTGTTCCTTTGCTTGTTCCTCAGAGAGGCTTTTTCTTTGGCTTTTCAATGTCTATCAGCTTTTGCAAGAACAATACTTTAGATCCTTCTTTAATCAAGGGGAAGATCGTGGTGTGCACAATAGAGGCTTTAAATGATGACCGAAGAGAAAAAGCCTCATCTGTAAGAGAAGGTGGGGGTGTTGGAATGATACTCATTGATCTATTTGCCAAAGATGTTGGCTTCCAGTTTGTAATCCCAGGCACTCTAATTGGTCAAGAAGCAGCAGAAGAACTTCAAGCATACATGACTTCGGACAAGTGAGTTTCAGAGATCTCTCAGCCTGAAGAACATAAGTAAAAAAGTAACATTTTCATTTTAGTATTATAAAAATAGAATAGTTTTTCTCAATAGAACTTCTGTTGTTGCAGAAATCCAGTAGCCAGAATCTATCCGACACAGACGATTCTGAAAACCAGTCCTGCACCAGAAGTTGCTGTCTTTTCGTCCAGGGGACCAAATATTATTACTCCAGATATCATCAAAGTAAGTTTACACTACTACTAAATTTGTCCATTGATCCCTTTTCACACATGCATTGACATGAACTTCAAAATTCAAAATTAAGAAAGCATTACAGCTAGTTGGAGGAAGTTGAAACAGAAAGTAAGTCCATGAAATAGTAACTTATGATCCAAAACTCTATTGCAGCCAGATATTACTGCACCTGGACTCAACATTTTAGCAGCATGGTCTCCGGTAGCAACTGAAGCCACAGGTGAACGATCAGTTGATTACAATATAATATCTGGAACCTCCATGTCCTGCCCACATGTCTCTGCTGTTGCAGCCATTCTAAAATCTTACAAACCTTCTTGGAGTCCAGCAGCCATAATGTCTGCAATAATAACTACAGGTCACTTGCTTCATCAATGAAAAATGATCAGAAATTCTTGTTTATTAACTAACACACTAAACTTTCTTCGACTTCCTGTTGCTATTACAGCTACAGTCTTAGATAACAACCACCACCTGATTGGAAGAGATCCAAATGGCACCCAAGCCATACCTTTTGACTACGGATCTGGGCACATAAACCCTGTGGCAGCTATGAATCCTGGATTAATTTATGACTTTGATTCCAGTGACATTATCAACTTTCTCTGCAGCACTGGTGCAAGCCCTGGACAACTGAAAAATCTCACAGGAGACACAATTTATTGCCAAAACTCTCTCACACCCTCTCACGATTTTAACTACCCCTCAATAGGTGTTTCGAGCATGAATGGAAGTTTCTCTGTCTATCGAACAGTTACATATTATGGTGAATGTCCAACGGTGTACGTTGCACAGATAAATTACCCAACCGGTGTAAATGTTAGCGTTACACCTGCTCAACTCAAGTTCACAAAAACTAGGGAGAAGATGTCCTTTAGGGTTGATTTTACACCATTCAAGACAAGCGATGGAAGTTTTGTGTTTGGTGATTTGACATGGAGCAATGGAGTCCACAGAATTAGGAGTCCTATTGCTTTGAATGTGCTTTCCCTGTAGGGAAAATGTGTTTTAATTTATATTTTGCGTTCAGTTATAAGTTTTTGGGTTGCACCATCATGCCTATAATTAAATCCTCTTGACAAGTCTTTCGATGCTGAGTACTCAAATGTTTTAAGATAGATTCTAAAATTTGAATGCCAGAATATTTAATGAATCAGCTAATTTGTTTTGAACATCTCAATTCCAAATCTAGATCGTTGACACCTGATTGCTTTTCCTCCAAGAGGGATGTGAATGTCATGGACCATCTGTCCATATCTGTGGAAGGAAATGCATTTTGAAACTAAAAAACTGAAAATTGACATAAAGCGTCGCAATTTGGCACTCATGAATTCAATATGTTGACATAGTCAGTACCTGCACAAACAAAACAAGCAACCTAAGTCGGGGTTCGTAACAAAAAATTTACATAGAACACAGATGTAACAAAAAATTTACATATATTAATGAACATAAATTTATTGACAAGATGATGATGAATCTACAACAAACAAACAACTTCAGCATTCATATTAACTGCCATATAACTCTCCAAGCAACATGTGTTTGAAGCAACATGGAGGGAAGCATCCAACAGAGAATCGATCACCTTATCAATTGATTGAAGGTCCGTTTTGCTTCAGTAAGACCTTGTAACCTTGTCCGATTGTCCGCTGATGTTATCGTATCAGTTATTATTATCAACATCATCAATGCCTCTATCTTCTTTGACTGAACAACAAACAAAGTAAAACTCGGTCTAAATTCTGATCCTAAATATCCATCAACTTTGTTGATGAACTTTGTTGATGATCCTTTGCCACTAAAGCTGGCATTTAAAATTTGCACCACTCTACATCTGTTTCAAACGAATATCCATCAAGTTGTTGATGATCCTTTGCCATTAAAACTGACATTTAAAATTTGCACCACTCTGCATCTCTTCCAAATGAATATCCATTAAGTTGTTGATGATCCTTTGCCATTAAAACTGGCATTTAAACTTTGCACCACTCTGCATCTGGTCCAAATGAATATTTATGAATCACATAGAAGTACTAGAGCTCCTTTGTCTGAGGACGGTCTTCTTCACATAGAAGTACTAGAGCTCCTTTGTCTGAGGACAGTCTTCTTTGTCAAAGTAATTCTTCGACAAATTCAGCACTGTCACCAATAGTCCCCACAAGAGCAAAAACCTTCCTTAAAGTGGTGAAATCGGTTTGTATCCCTAACAACAATATCTCTGCTCTCAACCTTTGATATTAACTTAATGACAGTATGACAGTCTCCACAGACTCTAAGGTTCTTTACAATCTGCAAAGGAGCCCCTACGGGAGTGCTAATCAATCCAAAAGCAATGGCTAGCCTCTCACTGTGTTGAGAAAGAATGGCTTCTTTGTGTTCATCATCAATGTCCTGAAGCACATAATTTGTATCAGGCTGGTAACCTGCATCCTTTAATCGGGTGCTTAATTCTTCAAGTTTAGAATAAATTTGATCTGATTGTGGATGTGAAAGATCACCAGCCAAGAACGAGTAAGTCTTGTTCTTCACCTCAATCCAGCTGTAACCAGCTTCTTTTTTCACTTTTCTCATCTCCATTAGCTTCCTCATTTTAGCTCTCTCTTGCCAACATCCTGCGGCAGCATACATATTGGATAGCAAGACATACGAAGCTGAGTCTTGTGGCTCAAGTGAAATGAGCTTTTCCCCTGCAAGTTTTCCCAGATCTAAATTACGGTGAACACGGCAAGCAGCCAAGATAGTTCGCCACACAGTCGCACCTGCAGGAAATGGCATTGTGTTGATGATATGCATGGCTTTTTCAAGCATTCCAGCTCGGCTATATAGATCGACCATGCATGAATAGTGCTCCATTTTTGGATTAATGCGGTGATCTTTCACCATGACATCAAAGTATCGTTGACCTTCATCCACAAGTCCAGCATGAGTGCAGGCAGTAATGACACCAATAAATGTTATACCATCCATTTCTAAGTCCTGCTTTTGCAATTCCCTAAACACCTCAAGAGCCTTCTTCGCATGGCCATGTTGGGCATATCCAGAGATCATCGAGTTCCATGACACCAAGTCTCTCTCCTGCTGCCTCCTGAAAACTTCATTTGCACTCTCAATATTCCCTTTCTTTGCATACATGGTAACAATAGCACTACCGACAATTAAATAATCATTCATTCTTGACTTAATTGAGCAAGCATGAAACTGTTTCCCCTGTTCTACTGCTGCTGTAGGTGCAGCACAGGCATTTATGACACTGGAAAAGGTAAACTCATTGGGTTTAACCCCCTCACTTGCCAAGTGTTTGAATATCTTAACAGCTCCTCCTGTGTCTCCTATTTGAGCGTATCCAGCTAGCATGGCTGACCATGCCACAATGTCTTTCTCATCAATTACTTTGAAAACTTTTTCAGCTTCTTCAACATTTCCCAATTTTATGTAAGCATCTAAAAGTGCCGTTCCAACTGAAGATGATGTCTCATAATTTGTTTTTATTACTTGTGCATGTACTTGAAAAGGGGAGACAGAAGGTTGAGCTGTGAGAATAATAGAATAAGTAAAATGGTTTGGTCTTACACCTTCTCTGTTCATTTGGCCAAAAAAATTCATTGCTTCTTTGATTCCACCATTTTGCAAACAGCCAGTAATCATGGCAGTCCATGAAACAACATTTCTAGTTTCATGCATCATAGAAAATATCTTTTTGGCATCTTCTATTTCACTGCACTTACTGTAAGCAACCATGAGTGATGTTTTAATGTTATGAGCAAATCCAATTCCATTCTTCAAAACCTGACAATGGAGCTGCCTCGCAAATGCCAATTTCTTAAGAACAGCACATAACTTAATAACAGAGGCGAAAGTTGACTGGGTTAGTTTTGCGTCTGCAAGTCCCATATAGTGAAATATTTCCAAAGCTTCCTTATAAAGCCCATTACTAATGTAACCTGAAACCATGCAATTCCAAGTCACTGAATCCCTAACCTCCATAGTATCAAAAACAAGCCTAGCATCTCTAATCATCTTCGACTTCAAGTACATACCCATCAGACCATTGCACACAGAGGTAACTGCTTCAAATCCATTCTTTATAACGATGGAATGAACTTGAACTCCTTTCTGAACCATCCTCCCGTCTGACAAAGCTCCAAGAACAGTGGCAAACGTAAATGGATTAGGCTTAATACCCTCAACCTGCATCCTAACAAACAACTCCAGCACTTTATCATTTATTCCATTATGTGCATAACCCGTTAACAAGGAAGTCCAAGATATAACATTCCTCTCACTCATTTCATTAAAAACTCTCGTTCCATCCTCAACATTATCCGTCTTCATATACGTATCAACAAGGGAAGTACCAACACTAACATCCTCCACAAAACCAGTCTTGATACACTCACAATGTACTTGTCTACCAACAACATGATCAAGCAAGCACCCGCAAACTTTCAACACGCAAGACAGGGTCGACCCATCAACGGGTAAACCCGAACCATGAATACCCATGAAGAGATTTAGAGCTTCCTGATTGAGGTTATCACGAGAGTACTCAAAAAGCAAGTGCCTGTATTGTACAACGTTTTGTTGGGGACTTTCATCGAACAGGTTGTCCCCTTCTCCAATAGGATCAAGTTTTGAATCCTGTAGTGAGGTTTGGGGAGGATTGAACGCAATGGCATGTAAGGGAGAGTAAAATGTTATTTTGAGAGGTCGCTTTGTTCGGGTATTTATAAGTGATCTTAGAATCATGCTCTCTCTCTCTCTCTCTCTCTCCCTTTTCCACTTTGTAGTTAAAGAATGTTCAAGCAACTGTGGCTAGGCCTCTGCTTGCATTTGTTTGTAATTGAAGAGAGAGCCGGAGAGAAAGCAAGAGGCAGAGTTGCAAAAACAATTTATGGCAATATAAAAATATTTCTTCTGATAATAATAAATACAATGAATTATTACTGCTATTTTATTGTTAATTTATTTCCTTTATTTAATTGGTCCAAGTTGGATATTTGTAATAAGAAAAAGGAAAATGTTGTTTACATGAATGAAAAGTCCATGAACATGAAGTCTATTTCAAAAAAATAAAAATAAATAAATAAATAAAATTCTGGAGTCTTTACAACTTGCACCCTAAATGAGACTACTATTCAGTTGTTTTTGTTTTTTGTTTTTTGTTTCTATTAATATCAAAACAATTCAATATTCATTGTACAGATAGTAGTATGAGATTCACTAAAATATTTATATTGCAACTGAGATGCCTATCACTCATATTAGATAGATCTTACATTATTAACTAAACAATAATATTTACAAAAATAAAAATACAACATTTAGAAAGATATTAAAAATGTGATTTTTGGCATCAAAATCCATTGATATTGTAGCATGGCCTTTCACATTCTCAATTTGGAAGAACAGAATTCACACACATTTTTAATTTTCAGTTTTGTTCTTTTCTGCTTTTTGGGCATATTGCTTTTGCTTGTTATAAAAGGAAAAAACAACTTACCATTATAATCAAAACTGACAGAAAACAAAAACAAAAACAAAACAAATAAATAAATGAAAGCACCACATGAGAGTGCTTTTGCTTCTGCTACTTGCAACTCAACTCATTCAGAAACAACTTTCCATTCCAATCTAATCTAACCTAATCTAACATTCACTCTCCCTTTGTCCTTATTCATATCCTTCACTTCTAACCTTATTCTCCTGTCCCTCTCTCTTTCTTTTGCTTTTGCACTCACTTAAATACAAAATAATAAATTTATTTATTATTATTTTTTTCTTTTTAGTATTAATTTTTCCTTTGAAGACTTGATAGTTTTTACTCTATTGTATTTCAAGGAAGCTCACAATCTTCTAGGAGATAGATTTGGACCGTTATTCAATTGGATCTTTCTCTTCTATTTAACTCCACCTAGGGTTTAACTTTTTTTTTTTTTAATTTTTTTTATTAAAATAGTACTAATAAGGGTTATTTTGATTCTTCAATTTAGGGTTTTTTTTTTTTTTTGTTCTGTACCAAAACGCTCAAATTACGTACGCTTTTAGGGTTTTTCATACTCCAAACCTGTAAATTTGGTTTTAAGACCGTAAATTTAGAAACTTTCTTTCTGGGTTTCGAGAGAAAAAGGTAAAGATTGTTCTTTTAGTCTCTGGGTATCTGTTGTTACAGTCTTTCTACAGCTTTCTTTCTGAATCGTTTTGGTTGTTGCATACTGTTGAGTTTTGTTCTCATTGATCTGTTGAGGTTTTCTTGGTCGGGAAAGCTATGAAGTTGTTGTGTACCCTTTTGGTGTATTTTGGAGAAACTAGTTAAAGGAAGCCGTGTTGAGTGGTTTTCAAAGAGACAGAGGAAGTAGCTAAGATGATTGCAGAGAAACCTGGTTGGGTCAGGCATGAAGGAATGCAGATTTTCTCCATTGATGTTCAACCTGGTGGCCTCAGGTTTGCTACTGGTGGAGGTGACCACAAGGTACGCTCAAATCTTCTCAAAGCAAGTAAACTTTGCAGGTCTTCAATACATGTGGAACTTGAACAATACTAAATTTTTCTACTTTAAGTGGGAATTGTATATGTTGTTCTCCTATTTTCTTTGCTTTACAGTTGTCTAACAGAGATTAGCGTAATTGTTGTTTGAGTTATAACTCTTAATCCTTTTTTCTCTTTCTGCTCTAATTTTCTGGTCAGATGAGGCTACCAGGTATGGTAGAGAGTATGTTATTATCACGGATGATATTGGTAATGGGCCTTGATTAGATGCAATGTGTTTACTGTCATCTGTTTGTTGCCTGTGTTATTGAGGTTTCAAAGTTGAGGTTAGTGATATTTTTGTAGTTAAAATTTGTGTTGCTAGAGACAGTGCTGGTGGCCATGGAGCTTTCTTACATTCTTTGTTTCTTGCTTTTAATTACTATTTCAAGCTTACTTTTTTCGCTTGTTTAAACAGTATTGTTAGCTTGTTTCTGTTTTTTTTTTTTTCTGAAACATCTGGCTGTGAAATTTATATTTTCTCTTAGCCATTGTTTTTCTTTAGAAGCTTATCTGGATAGACTCTTAGTTGAAGTAGGATGAATTTATTACGTCAAATGTATACAATAAAGTGAATGGCCAATATATCTGTCAGATGTGTAGTTCGTTTTAAAATTGTGATCATGAAAAATAGTTGCTTGGTTGTAATGATAGGATTACAAGGTATAAAAAACATTGCAAGGAATGTTTTCATGTCTTGGATACATTCAACTGTCCATATTTTGGCCCCTTTAATTGTGCATGGTCATGTTTTCAATCTTGAATTTTATCTTATGCATTCTGTTGATTTGCTCTGTATTCTGCAACTGTAGTTCTCGTTACATAATATCTGGCACCTAAAACTCCATATGACTTCAGATTATTCTCGCCCGGTTTGTGAATTTTTGGTGCATTATTAATATTAATATAATTTTACTAATTAATAATTAAAAATAGGGAGCCAATCTGCTTGCATGATTTCTGGAGGCTTGCTCTAATGTCAATTTGTTCACGTACATTAATTATGCCTACTTTGATTTGTGTAGATTATGTTTGCAGTTATGTTTAGAATATATTATTTTGAGACGTGACATATTTTGTCACTTATTGAAGGTTCGAATATGGAACTTGAAGTCTGTTGGCAGGAGCCTAGAAAATGATGAATCAACACAGAGGCTTCTTGCAACGCTCCGTGATCATTTTGGGTCAGTCAACTGTGTTAGGTGGGCTAAGCATGGTCGGTATCTTGCATCGGGATCTGATGATCAGGTGATTTTGGTTCATGAGAGGAAGCCTGGTTCCGGAACCACTGAGTTTGGTAGTGGAGAGCCCCCGGACATTGAGAATTGGAAAGTTGCTTTGACATTGAGAGGACACACTGCTGATGTGGTAATTATTATTTATTATGGTTGATGTTTTTGTTTTTATTTATTTATTTTGTTAAGAAGATATCTAACTCCAAATGAAAGAAAAATAATTTATTTTCTTTCACTTTTGAATTGGGTTTATTTTGGTGCGTGTCTTTTTCCCCGTTCCTCCCCTAACCAATTTATTGTTTCCAGAATTTGCCATCTGCCAGAGAGGAACAACTACATAGAAGATGAAAATGAAAGACTTAGCTTAGCATTTCACTTTAGTGCCTTAATTTGAGATATTAATTTCTGATAAGCTCCTTTGGTACTGTCTAACTAGGGAATATGTTTACATGCTTAAAGTAGGTGGATCTCAATTGGTCTCCAGATGACTCAATATTGGCTAGTGGTAGTCTAGACAACACCATCCACATCTGGAATATGAGCAATGGCATTTGTACTGCTGTTCTTAGGGGTCATTCTAGCCTTGTTAAAGGAGTTGCATGGGATCCCATTGGCTCATTCATAGCAAGTCAATCGGATGATAAGACTGTCATTATATGGCGGACAAGCGACTGGACTCTTGCTCACAGAACAGATGGCCACTGGGCAAAATCAGTATGTTCCTAATTGGTGACTTTTCTTTCATTCTAAGTTTTTGTTTCTTTTCTCTAATGGGAGCATGTCCTTTTCAGCTTGGCTCTACATTTTTCAGGCGGCTGGGATGGTCTCCTTGTGGCCATTTCATAACAACCACTCATGGTTTTCAGAAGCCAAGGCATTCTGCACCTGTTCTGGAGAGAGGGGAATGGGCAGCAACATTTGACTTCTTAGGACACAATGCCCCTGTTATAGTGGTCAAATTTAATCATTCAATGTTCAGGAGGAATTCTTCCAGTTCGCAGGAAGTGAAAGCTGCAGCTGTTGGTTGGACTAATGGGACATCTAAGGTTGGAGGGAAAGAATCGCAACCATATAATGTTATTGCAATTGGAAGCCAGGATCGCACTATAACCGTGTGGACGACTGCAAGCCCTCGTCCCCTCTTTGTAGCAAAGCATTTTTTCTCTCAAAGTGTTGTAGATTTATCCTGGTAAATATGTAATTTTCTGGCATGATATAACATGGAAAATTGACTTGTATACACTATTTGTGAAATTTACCTATTCATTCCCAGTCTTTTTGATTGTTGTTCTGAACCGTTCATTTCTAAATTTTTGAAACAGGAGTCCGGATGGGTATTCACTATTTGCCTGTTCCTTAGATGGGACAGTGGCTACTTTCCACTTTGAGGCTAAAGAACTGGGCCATAGGCTGAGTGATGCTGAACTGGATGAGTTAAAGCGGAGTCGTTATGGTGATGTCAGAGGTCGACAAGCTAATCTAGCTGAGAGTCCGGCACAGTTATTGCTTGAAGCAGCATCGGCTAAGCAAAACACTAGTAAAAAAGTGGTTTCAGATGTACAGCCAATTCAGGCACCTACAAAATCTTCTGCCACTTTGGGGGTTACAACAAAGACTTCTGAGCCTCAAGTTGATGATGGGAAGAAAAGTGGGGGAGCAACTGGTGATGGTGGGTTAAATAAAGTGGCAACTTCTGGCCGGATTTCTAGTCCAGTGAAACAAAGAGAATACAGACGCCCTGATGGCAGAAAGAGGATTATTCCAGAAGCAGTGGGAGTGCCCGTTCAGCAAGAAAATATTAATAGTGGTGCTGACTCTCAAGCACTTGAGTTCCCTTCTGTGTCAACTGATCACAGAAAGGATAATAATGGGGTTGTTTCTGCTGATGGTGGTACGAGAGAAGTTTCTGTCAGGGGAACTCTTAGCAGAAGCTCTGATATAAAGGAGCGTTCTGGAGTTACAGCCAGAGCTACCATTACCGAGAGCCTGGTTATTGAGAAAGTTCTGGCATCTGCAGATGGAGATGGTAGTTTTACTGTTGAACAATCTGGCAGTTTGAAGGCTTCTGCTTCCAGTACTATCCTTTCTATTAGGGTATTTGATAAGAAACAAGGGGAAGATAATATACCAGTTTGCTTGGAAGCTCGTCCTAGAGAACATGCTGTAAATGACATTGTTGGAATCGGAAATACATGTGTGATGAAAGAAACAGAAATTGCTTGTACAAGAGGCGGCCAAACACTTTGGTCTGATAGGATCACAGGGAAAGTCACTGTTTTAGCTGGAAATGCAAATATCTGGGCTGTTGGGTGTGAAGATGGATGCCTACAGGTAATGTAGAAAACAGTTAACACTTCATCTCTTATATTCTCTTGCTTTTAGATCTTTTCTCTTAATTGTGTGATCGTCATATAAGTAAAAAAGCTCAATATAACTGGTATTCCCTTTGTTATTGCACTCTCTCATGTCATTATTGTAAGTTTTATGCTTATTGACTTTCTTTACTGTGGGTCATAGTTTTTGGTGTTGCACTCACCTCAATTCGTTATTGTAAAATTTTATTTATTGCTTATTGACTTTCATGACTTCTACACAAATTTGTGATGCCATTGTTGAGCATTTCTTGTTTTAGTAATTGATTGCTGTGAATTGCCACAAGAACTGTAAGTTTTATCTTGTACTTTGAAGAAAAATAACTTTTATCTGGTAAAGTATGATTTCGCCATCATTTTGGATCCTTAAAATTCCTCTAAAATCCTATTCTGTATATATGGATGAAACTCTAAAGAAAAACTCATTGGAATTGGTACATAAAGTTGCCAAAATAATCAATAGCTATTGCACTTGAAATTAAGATGATAAGTTTGAGGTGCAGGGACCATTTTTAATCAGCTAAGAAAATGATTATGATTATTTGTAATGAAATTAATGTTCTGATATGCTAAGAGATTCTGAAACTGTTGAGAGGAGAGTATTGATGCTGACTGATGCATGGCGTGCCCTTGGTCTATCTGCAATTTGAATTGTAAGATGTGAAGTTTAGGGCCATAGAGGGACCATGAGGAAAGTGGAAGACGAAACAAAAATCTTTATGGTAATGCATATTTTGGGTTTTGGGGGCCCTGATCCAAATTCATCATTTTGATGTACTTTTTGTTATGGATTTATTGCCCAGTGCATGGTTTTTAGCCGACAAAGTCCATAGCAAATTTGATTATATATTCAAGACCTCTAATGATTTAGGGGCTTTATTAAATTCTTTTTGCTAATATACTTAAATACAGAGATTAGCATAGTTCCAATTTTGCC
The DNA here is from genome assembly GCA_026212285.1 of Bursera cuneata. NCBI lineage: Eukaryota > Viridiplantae > Streptophyta > Magnoliopsida > Sapindales > Burseraceae > Bursera > Bursera cuneata. The sequence goes on along the minus strand of JANLJB010031070.1, from coordinate 25,639 downwards.
GGAGTTTGATATTTAACTTTTCTGCAGTGTAATTTATTTTTAACTTCTGGTTTCTGGTCAGTGACCATCAAATATCATCATTGCTATAATCATGAAAGTCAAGCTACCAACTATCAATAATATTTACAATTACACTTACCCTTGTTTCCTTCCCTATCTGCAAATTGATCACTGGTAGGATAACGGTAACTTACTTAGTTGGCATGATATTGGACAGTTGGGTTTGATGATAGTGATTGATGAAGGTGCAGTAGATTGTTGGGGTTGATGATGGTGCTGATGCTTGGTGAGGCAATAAGAGTTGGTAGTTTGAGTTTGATTGATTGGTTTTGATCCAGAAGATGGTCAATGCGGGTGCCTTGTATCAATTTTATGTAGAAGCTTAGGTTGCTGGAAACTATAATGGCCGTTATGGTTGTGAGTTCATTGGGCCTTGAGATATGATCAAAGTTCCCGTTTGGAATAAAATGGTGAGAGTGGGTATATGGTTTCCGAAGTTACTAATATATCTTCATATATCATGTGAAGAGACAAAAATTGGAGTTGCTCATTGAAAATCAAGAAATTTTGTTAAACTTACAGATGTTTAAAATGCTTGCTTGGTCCTATATAGAAGTTTAATAATGAAACTTTTGATGCCTCAAACAACAGACCTATGGCCTGATAGCTTGGATTTGATTGCCTTTCAAGATTGCAAAGTTTGTCCAATTGTTTCTCTCTGTTTTTTCCTTTGTCCATTTCCTTTTATACTCTTGGGATATATGTTTTTGTACTAAATTATATATATGAAAAAATTACCATTAAGTTCCTTGAGTTGATTAGAAGCTATTGAAAAATCGTATCATTAATTTATATTATTTATTTATTTATGTGGTTCATGTTTGAGAAGGTGTTCACTAAATGCGGGAGACGTGCCATGCCAACCATGATGATGGGATCTGCTGCAACATTTATTGACTGTGACGAGAGTTGGAAGTTGTTACTTGTCACAAGGAAGGGATCTTTGTATGTATGGGATCTCTTGAACAGGAAGTGTCTCCTTCATGACTCATTGGCTTCTTTGATTACTACGGACCTGAACTCCTCAGCTAAAGGTGCAGACTCTTTGCAACGACTATAAACTACTGTTTTTGATATTGCCACATAATACATCCTGATGTCTTTATGGTGGGTGTTGGTTTTATGTTTGTTTACAACTTTGTTTTATTAATGGTTGTGCTTTTCGACACCCTTTCAGGCACAATCAAAGTTATATCTGCCAAATTGTCAAAATCAGGTTCTCCTCTTGTTGTTCTTGCTACACGCCATGCCTTCCTTTTTGACACAACTCTCATGTGTTGGCTGAGGGTTGCGGATGACTGCTTCCCTGCATCAAACTTTGCAAGCTCCTGGAATTTCGGTTCAATGCAAAGTGGTGAGCTGGCTACATTGCAGGTGGATGTTAGGAAATATTTGGCAAGAAAGCCAGGCTGGAGCAGGTTCTATTTGTTTTGACCCCTTTTCCCTTTTTGAAACTTTTGAAGAATTCTTGCGCTTTGTAACAAATATACCCAATTTTTTTGGTGGGTGCCTTTCTGCTTGTGCATGTGTTTTTTTTTTAAAAAAAAGATATTCTGTAGTTAGGTTATTCTTAAGTCATTATGTTTTAGTATCTTGCATCTAGAATTTGACCTGTTTTCCTTTTTGTTGCAGGGTAACCGATGATGGAGTGCAGACACGTGCTCATTTAGAAGCTCAGTTGGCATCTTCATTGGCTTTGAAATCTCCTAATGAATATCGCCAATGCCTCCTTTCCTACATCCGCTTCCTAGCCAGGTTCCATTCCTGTTGACTTTCTGCTAATCTGTTGCTATACATAGTGCATGCATGTATGCAATAATCTTCCATGATCTTTGCTATACATAGTGCATGCATGTATGCAATAATCTTCCATGATCTGGAACTTAATTTGCTTACTTTAATTGCAGGGAAGCAGATGAGTCTCGTCTACGAGAAGTCTGCGAAAGTTTTCTTGGACCTCCAACTGGTATGGGTGAAGACACATCCTCAGACACGACGAAGCCAGCTTGGGAACCCTGTGTACTCGTAAGGCTTTTTCATACACCTTTTAAAGTGCCTTACAGATATATTTTCTTGGCCGTCCACAACATATAGATATATTTTCGAAGAAGATTTCTATGGGAATAATACTTTTTGGGACACTGTTTTTTTTCCTGTACCTTTATTGTTTATTGTTTGTCATTGATTAGTATTTATACTTATAGAGACATACATGAATACACATACACTAGCACATGGATATATAGTAAAAACTACTAGTGGAGGCTGATTTCATCCTCATGATCCTAAAAGCCACCCTCAAAGCTGTTATGACTGCATCAGTTGAATGCTTTCTGTTTTCAAATATCTAATGGTGGGTGATTCGATGGGATGGAAATTTTTTATGGGCTTTTGTTCTGACTTCATTAAAGTGCTTTATCATAATAGCTTTGCTGTCAAATTGAATTAACTTAATCTGTATTTGACTCCCGTCTCGGTGTCCACATATCTGCATTGCCTGATTGTTTTTATGGTAGTACTGCATCCACAGATTTATCTTGTTTCCACTTGACTGCTTATTTAGTTGAAGTGGAACTCATTATTATCCAGCATATGCATGATATGTGGAGCTCTTTTGTACTGTGACTTCATGCTGTTCACTTTGTTTTGAATGTTTTTGAACAATCCTCACTATTCCTGTTTGGATCTCAGGGAATGAGAAAGCACAAACTTTTAAGGGAAGATATTCTTCCAGCTATGGCATCAAATAGAAAAGTCCAGAGGTTGCTGAATGAGTTTATGGATCTTTTATCCGAATATGAAATTGCTGAAACCAATCTAGAGCAAAAAGATCCTGCACCACCTTCTACATCCGCTTTAGTGAACAATCAAATGGACTCTGCTCCAACAGCAATTGATCAAATGGACTCTGCTCCAACAACAATTGACCAAGTGGACCCTGCTCCACAAGCAATCGATCAGATGGATTCTGTCCCACTAGCAACTGATCAGGACTCCGCTGTACAAACTATAGATCATAAGGACTCTGCTCCTGAATTGACAGAGCAAGCAAATTCAGTTTCTCCAACGACAGAACAAGTAAACTCAGATCCACCGCTACCGGTGCCTGATCAAGTTAATCTGGCTCCAACTGCACAAGGTTCTGGTTCCTGAAATTTTGCAATTTGGGATCATAAACATGAGAGAGAATTTTGAATATTAGAGCTTACCTACAGATAACAGAGTGGTGTTGCTGAAGAGTTAAATGAACAAGATCATCTGTTTCTTCGTGCTTCATTTTACCCTCTTCGGCTTATATGCACTGAAAAGCTGCTTCAGTTGAACTAGTTCTCTAGCATATCTCCTCAAGCTCATTGAAGCTGCACCTTGGATTGTAACAAAGGATCTCACCCTTTAGTTAGTTAACAAATTTTTAATATATCCTTCTTTATAGATTTGTTGTAATCAGTTTGACATCATCTTATTCCTTGTCAAATTTAAGCATAATGTGAAATAGATCAGCGGCTAAGTTACGTTCTCTTAATTTCTGTTTGTAAATTTTTCTTATCCATAGTGCCATTTCTTGATTAGAAATCTTATATTTTCATAATTCTCCTCGATTGTGCTTGGCTCTAACTTTCCAGAGGCTTGAGGTTGAATCATCTCTCTTAACTTTTGGGGTGAAATGTCAGGAAAGAAGCAAGCATATCTCTGGGGAATATAATGATATGATAAAAGAACAGAATTGTGGTACTGGCCAACGTTTCTTGCTTCACTTTGGGCATCGCTCTTGAAAGACTTCTCTTGTTACTCTCTTTAAGCACTGCTAGATAAGTCCCAGCACAGCACTATCTTATATAAGAACTTAATCTTGGTATTTCATGGGATTGATATTAATTTTTCTTTGGAAAGGAGTTTGAATTTAAATTCGTTATCGACTATTAATGAATAATAGAATGCGGAACTAAGTCAAAGTTAAGAGCAATTTTGGAAATATGATTAGAATTTAGGGGTAGGTTTGAAAAGTGAAGACGGTTCTAAACAATTTAGGGTTGTGCCAAAGAGCTCGACAACAGAGAAAACAAGTGTTCGGTTTGTCAAGTTGCTCCGTATGGTCATGATATTTAAAGTTGTCCTACAATCTTAAGAATAGATCAAAACGCGAAAACTCATTTGAGTTGTGACTTGTTATTAAAAAAATTTTATACCGTGACTTTTTGCTTAATAATGTTCGATAAATTATATCGAGTGTCGAATAATACCATCCAATAAGGTGTGTCGAATGTTAGATAGTGTCTGACAATATTTGATGGAAGGTTTCAAGGTCTAAAAATTTCAAAAGTTGATCATATTTTAATAAACATGAATTTTGATAATTTTCTAAATTTTTTAGAATAGTCATAATTTTTTTAAAAAAATAATATTATAAGTACAAAGTTTATGTCCTAATTTGATATGATATCAAATAAATGATTAATTTTTTAAAATAATAAATCAGTATTTATTATTTTTACTTTATATATTTACTTTATTATGAACTTGATATTACATCAATTTGAGATGTAAAAATAGAAAACAAATTTTATATTTATAGCATTACTCTTTTTTAAATTATCCCCTAATTTGCGTGATTTTTAAATTACCATTCAAAGTTATAGCTACTAAAAAGTTGATTTCTATTACTAAGATTCTTGAAATATTAAGTGAAATAAGGAAAAGAGAGTGCTGAAAATCAATTAGCCACGTTTCCTAATCATTATATTATTTAAAGAATCACTGCATTCTGTATTTGGGTGCAAAACTTGAGTTATTGGAATCAATTGGTAAAAATTAATTAATGTTATCTAATTTAATTGAGTTAAATATAATATTCTATATTTATATATTTTGAAAAGAAATTTAAGGAGTCATACCATACCATGAAACTTAATTTTTTTAATTTGATTTTACACAATATTGATAGCAATTGATTTATTATAATTCATAGGTAGAAAAATAAAGTTAAAGTATAATTCTTTTTCTATCAATTTAATAACTTTTTTTTATTATTAGATTAGAAAATTAATTATTATTAAATAATATATAAATTAAATAAAAAAATCAAGTAATCTGAGCCAAATTTGAATATTCTAAGTATATATAATGATGGGTGTATTTAGAAAAACTATATGAAAAGAATGTTTCACTGGCTGTAGATCGAATTGCCGTCTAGGTAATGTAATTGCTTTTGACTTTTTGAGTAGTGTTGAAAATTGAGCCGCCAATCCAGCTAACATTATACATGAACAGAAATTTAATGGTAATATGGTACGGAGGTCGGTTTGACAACAATAAATTGAAAAAAAAAAAAAAAAATATATATATATATATATATATATATATATATATATGATAATTCTATATATATTCTATAAAAGAAAGAAAACGTGTAGTAGCCATGCTTTGACTTGGCTCATTTATGTCCCTAAAATGTGCTACCATGACCAATTGATATGCATTGTTTTGAGGTCGGCTATACATGAATCTACAATAGATTTGGAAAGAGTTAACTTCCATTGTATAACAATCTAAATTAGGAAATTAATAGCTGTAGGACATAATCGTAAGCTTAATTTATTAGGGTAGTTTTAACGTATATCCTAATCTCAAATAATATGTATTTATACCATTTCAATCATTATTTATCTTGAAAATTCTATTTTTTATTACAAAATTTATTAAATATAATAAAATAATTAATTTAATACAATTTTCGAGATAAAATAATGATTTTAACGATAAAAATTCATATTTTTTTAAGGTCTTAACATGTGTCCACCCAACAATAAAACATGCAACAACTCTCTTTAAAGAATTAGATTCGGATGTATAAGGTGAATCTTTAAACTTTAAAGAGCAATCAATTAATTAATCAATTAATCATACTTTATAATTAAGACAATAGTGACCTTATAATATTATTTGGTTGAAGAACTAAAATTAAATTTATAAACATGATATAAAATAGAATTATTCAATTATTTAACCCTATTTGACTGAAGGGATTAAGAACAACTCAGAGAGGTTAGGTGAGTGCAGGCAACTTGAAATAGTTGATTAAGCTTCATATACAATTAAATAAACAAATTAAACAACTTTGTGAATGTCTAAACTTAATTAACTTGCAGAAGAGAACTTGGGGCACGTTGCATTGTGTAATTAATCCTTTCAATAGTCAATTAATTACATAACTTCTGCATTAGGAGATTGACCTTAAGATTAGCTTTCTCAAAAGCCTTTCCAGTTTCATATATACGCACAAAATTTGCAAGCTAAGAAGAGTTTCATTAAAGCATTCAATTAATTGAGAAGTTGATTATAATAGAGTGGTCATATAGGGCTTGGGTGATACTATCAGAGTCTTCTCTTTCTTCTTGTCGTCAACAAAATCTTAGTTTTAAAAGCAAATACGAACGGTGATTCGATTTGTTTGGTGAAAGTGCTTTCTCTGATACGACTGTTTTAATTAAAGGTGAAATATTCGGATTTTTCCTGTTTAAATTCTTGCGAGAAGTGCTTTTGAGAAAGACATTTATACGTGAAATAATCAATCAATTTCAAACTGCAATTAAGACTGAATATGAAAAAGCAACTTATTTTTGAAGACATTTTTTTGACCATATATATGAGAAGGCAGATATACACATCACATTTAAACGTTTTAATCATTCTTTCCCTACTCTTCTCCTAGTCACCATAATCTGAAAACCTGAACAACGTTGATCGACCAATTATAATAATTAATCCTTTGATTGTTCTGAATCAACTGAAGTTTATAATTTTCCATTATAGTAGACATAGATTGTTCACCTATATGTCCAAAGAAATTGACCAAGAGATCGAGACTTGCATGCACAAAGGTAAAAATTGTTATAACTTATACACTTTCCTTCTTCCTACTATCCAAAACCAAAGTTTATTGGTCAACATTAATATAAAATAGACAATAAATAGACTTAGATTGTTCACCTGTGTCCCAAGAAATTAACCCAAGAGAAGCTTGCTTGAGGTCTTTTCTTTTATATAAACTAAGTATGCACGTATAACTTTTTACCTAATTATTTTCTTCCTCTACCTTCCGGTCGACAACCCATTAGGGCAAGTACATTGTTGGTCGATCGACCAAGCCTAATAAAGACTTAAATAGTCAAACATATTTTTAGCTTAAACATTTTTTTTTTCGGGGCATTTAAAGTTAGATCAACTTATATTTGTGTTGTTTAAAGAATTGTAAATGCTGTTAAATGAGACAATATTACTGCAAAGAGGTTTGAATGTTCTAAGTTCCTTGTTGGCGACCACCCCACCAAAACCCTAAAGAGACTGCTTACCTAATTCTATTTTTCATAATCATATTCGCACCCGATGTTCAAGGCAATGATCCTGTTAACCCCATTTGTAATGATAATAATAGATCAAGACTTGTCGTGTCAAAAACTTTATACAGCCACCAATTACATGCCATTTCACCCAATTACAACATAAAGCTCCATCAACGATTAATTATTAATTGCCACCTTTATATATTATATTATATTACATCTCCGAAACTCTTCATTTACGTTCACATTTAATAATGAACCGACGCTATGCATGATTAAGTAGGTTTTGAGTATATAATTGATTAAACATGTTTTACATATCAATTTTTTCACTCCAATTTGTCTGATGAGAGATTAAAATTATAAATATTCCGAAATACATCCTCTCTCCGGATCACGACAACAATAATATTTTAATAATATGATCAATGTAATAAGTAAATGGTTATAAAGTGTCAAATAAACATTCTGTGATCTGTATTCCAAAAAAAGTAATTGGTCGACATTGTTAAAATTTCTTCTACCTTACCATAGCATTATTCGCTGGTCTAGAATGGAGCTCATGCCTAACCATATGGGCAATACCTGCAAGAGAGCCCAAGGAATAATTAAGAAAACATGTATATGCATGCATGTGATAACCAATAACCCATATAGAAGATATTAATTGAAGTTCTACTATTAATTTATATATATATATATACACGCACATATACATGTACTTCTTTTTCTGGATTTTAAGCTACATCCAACGTTTTACTCAACATGTTATTGAATATGTAGCAGTGGCACTACTTGTTGTGAACCATAACTTGTGACATATCGCCCATTACGTTGTCTTATGGCAAAGGTAGAAGAAGAAGAAGAAGAAAGGCTGCAGCCGTCGAGGTTTAATTATTTGTAGACCGCTCCCACTGCCACTTTTGGTTATAGGCAACCCCTGTTGTCCCGAACCCGAAGCTTCTGTAGATGATATATATTTAATATCCCACAATTATGTATATCGAAAAGTAGTAGTAGTTAATAATTCATGAATTATTTGTCTTAACAGATGAATTATTGACGGTGGAAGCCTGAGAAAGAGACTAAAACCTAGAAGCTATGGCTTTTTATACCAATTATGGATAATCGAGACCAATAAAATACTAGCAATCCAAATTATGCATGCATACCATTGGCGTATCTTACAGTAGCCGAATGTGAATAAGAGAAAGGAACATCACTACCATTATTATGGTTAGCTGAAGCTATGTATGCCTAAACGATTCACATTCGGCTACTGTAAGGTAGCGAAAATGTATTTACTTTCTAGCTGACGGTAGGGACAGAGCCCGACTCTCCCAACTCCCAACTATATTAATTTGATTGTTTTTTACAGACATTATCGTGGGAAGTAGTTATTCCAAGGGGGAGGGGTAGATATAGTTTTGGTTAAGCACTTGTTACACGTAAAATGTAAGATTAAATATTATTCTTTGTTGATGCATCAACACTTCTATATTCTTATTTATAAAGTTGGGGGTTTCATTAAATTTGATCAATTTTTTTTATTTAAAATTTAAATGTTACGATCTTTCGGACATTTAATTCTTGATATTAGACATACAATCATATAATATATAACACTATCTACTAGACATCGTCTTTCATTAAATTCATAATTATGACATCTAAATTTTTTTTTGAAGGAATCAATTTTCAAACATCAGCTTTAGTTTAGTTATATTTTTATAATTCTTAAAAGAATCAATTCAATTCATTTTGAGAAGAGATTCTCTTTTGATATCGCTAGTTTGCAAGTTAAAATAAAATCAACAATGACCAAATTACAGATGATCTAATTAAGATGATAGTATCATAGTCAAGAACTTTTTTCTTAAAAAAAAAAACTAATATGCATTAAATTTTATTTATAATGAGGATATAGGTATCATGTCAAGGAAGACTTTCAAACATAGGTTTTGAATGCACATGTCTGAAGGAAGATCTAAATTTGATACTCAACAAGAACAAAAGGACAAAAAGATCTAACTAATCTTAATTTATATTATTATATATAAAAATACTCGTATATTTCTGGGTTTTTACGTATAAAATGTACATGAATACGCAACGAAAATATAAGCCTTTTACTATCGTTGAAATATTCTCAGATAATCCTTTTATTACAATAGAAGGAAAGTACAAAGACATATCTTTTAAGAACCAAAAGAGAAACATAATACTGAACATGGACATTGTTGGAAAACTTGTATAAATGATCATACGGAGTACGTCATATTAAGTGAGAACAGGTGGCCAAGCTGGTCGATAAAGTCTTAGACGGCAGTGCGTGTAAATACGGGCAGAGGTTAGGTCAAAAAATCCATCCAACATTACGACCAATGCTTCCTATTTTATGGCGTTTTCACAACTGTGACCTGTGCTATGACTTGTGTAGGTGACCACCTCACCTCACCTCACCTCACCTTACCTTACCCGTACACGATAAAACCAAAAGATCCCGCAATTCCATATTGTGGGTCAATCATTAACTAAACTTGTTAATGGTATCTGTAGATATCTATACTATATCATTTTATATATGACAAATATTTTTTCATATAAATATGTTTTTATGTATGCACGCACGTATGCGGTGTGTGACGTAAATTCTTTTACCATAATGTTTAATTATTTTTGTTGAAGTAAACTCGTAACCATTAATCTACCATCAGACAGCAGAGGAAATAATAATGACCAACTGTTTGCGTGCACTCAACCTCTTAAATGCTACCTCTTTCTAAGGTCTATATGAGATGCCAGGACGTTCGGTTCAAAATCAAGCTTTTGTAGTAGTCCATCTTCACAAAATCAGCAGCACTCTCATTCCTCTCTCAGCTCTCATCATCATCACCATCTGCTCTTTTACTGTCAAGAATACCTCCTCTCGCTCTTGATGCCAATGGAGTTGGGAAGTATTCTCCAGTTTCTTGAAAACAAAAGCATTCTAGTCACCGGTGCAACTGGGTTCTTAGCAAAGAGTATATACATCTTGTCTCTCCTCTTATATATTTCTTTAGTTCCGACGAGGGCTCTGAAATTGATCAGTTCATTCTCTTCTGTTTCTGCAGTTTTTCTGGAGAAAATATTGAGGGTTCAGCCAAATGTGAAGAAGCTCTATCTTCTCTTGAGAGCTGCAGATGCTAAGTCAGCCACTCATCGCTTCCATAATGAGGTATTTATACCGTTTACATTCTTAGACAAAAAATTTCACAGACAGCATAGATTTTCTAATCCAAATGTTGAATCTTTTTGTTTCTTCTTAGCAAAACAGAACATAAAAGGCAGAAATTGTAGCCTGGTATAGGCCTTTGACCTTTCTTGTCCCCTTTTAGCTATTTCCAAGTATATATTCTTAGTATAAACTTGGCATATTGTACTTCTTAGTGAAGAAAAATTAAATATGATAGTAATTATAATACATATACTCTCAGATATTGAAATTACTATTTAATAGTACTCTCAATTATCAAAATCCTTCCGTTTTTCAAATATTATTCCTAACATTGACTTTTAAATATTATTTATTAATTCCATTAATTGTTTTTCCTACCTAACTTTCGGTGTATAGGTGATAGGGAAGGACTTGTTTAGAGTTCTAAAGGAAAAATGTGGCCCAAATCTAAATTCTCTTATCTCAGAAAAGATCACTCTTGTCCCTGGAGACATCTCTTGTGAGGACCTGGGATTGAAAGATTCTAATATAAGAGAAGAAATGTTGAATGAATTAGACGTTATCATTAACTTAGCCGCCACAACCAACTTCGATGAAAGGTAAATTAATCATGGACAATTGAGATATATTTTAGTTCAGAAGAATTAGACAAAAATTTAGTTTATTCAACTTAATTTATGTGCAGATATGATGTTGCACTTCGTATCAATACTTTTGGACCCAAGAATACCTTGAACTTTGGAAAGAAATGTGATAAGCTCAAGGTCTTCGTTCATGTATCCACTGGTGAGTGTAATTATTGTATTAATGTTCCCAGACAAAGATGTGATGTCCGTTAATGTTTTTGATATTAGTTGGAAGGAATTGATTGAAAGATTTAACTTAATTTTCAGCTTATGTGAGCGGCGAAAGGTCAGGGCTAATACTAGAGAATCCGTATCAATTGGGGGAGACACTTAATGGCGCATCAGGATTAGACGTTGATGTGGAGAAGAGGGTGATGGAGCAAGAGTTGAATGAACTCCAAGCTGAGGGAGCTGGAGAAGAAGAAATTAGTATGGCTATGAAAGATTTGGGCATTAAAAGGTATGTCAATACCAATTCAGTTTCAAATGATTCTGAAATTTAATTCCTGAAAGTTATTTCACTTTGAAGACAAAACCTACACCGTGGTTAGGCAATAAGCATAAATTAATAGTTAAATTTGACTAAACAATAGCCGAAAACAATTAGAACTATTTGGTACAACACGAATCCGAAATTGAGGAAAGCACATGCATAAGGAGTATCTATCCATGGTACCATGGACATCGTTCAACTAATTAATTGGCTCTTTATTGCTGAATGTTGGCATGCTTTCCAGTTCATGTCAAGACCCACAAGTTCTGCACTTGGGTGGTGCAAGTAGTTATGCCAACGAATTCATAAAAAAATCTCCCTTCTCAAACTATTTCATAAAATGCTGAATCAATTGTTTGCTCAAGCTATTATTTAATATAACCATCTCGATCAGATGACACATAAAATTTATATAGTATTTTCATATATATATCTTAATCATATTTTATTATATGTGTGTTTGTTCATAAGTATTTCTGGACTCGACCCTTCATAACGTTTATCAGTTTGTTGATTTAGGTTTTAGAATAAGTTTTTTTTTTTTTTTTTTTTTTTTGGTAAAANTAATAATTTTTTTTTTTTTTTTTTTTTTTTGGGTCAAAGAAAATGATTGAAAATAGCTATTTCCAGAGAGTTAAATATTGCTGCTTCCAATCCAAGTCCATTAAATGCACTTATCTATTTCGTCCTTCACAACATTTATAGCCTAAATTGACTCGCTACCAAACATCAACCAACTGAGCTACAAGTTGATGAAATCGACACACAATTCCTTCAGTTATTCAGAGGTTCTGGCAGGAGTACTAATATAGTAGGTTAAACTATTTAATTATACAGACAAGAGAACTAACTAATTGAAGATTTTTAAATATATATATATTCTCATTCTTCATGCATAGAAACTTCATGAGATCATAAAAAGGATAACTTATCCTTTTTATAGGTTACTCTTCGAGTGGCCGTAGTCGTTCAAGGTGCCCCATCTTATCCCTAACATGATCTATAGTATTATGCAATCATCTAGATGTACAACCTTCACTCAGATCGTTGAACAATGAGAAACTTCATTTTAGAAAAACTTTTAAATAATGGTCCCCTTAAGAGGAAAAAGGGTTGAAGTCTCATTGACTAGCTGTACAGAGTCCGAATATACAGGTGCATATCCAAGGTTATTAGTAGATTGATAGTTCATTTAGTTAACCAAAAAAAAAAAAAAAAACATTTTCAAAAACATTCATCAACTCCCTTTTCCCTGTTTCTCAGAAAATGAAAGCCAAAGTAATGTTAATTGAAAGCTCAAGTACTGTCTGTCTCCCCACCTCCCCATCTCTTTATCTCCTTAAATGATTTTGTTACAGTATCCTTAATTTTTAATTTTTTGAATATAAAATATAGTATCATACCTTATAACTTTATATATATATATATCTTTATTTATAAAGTTGTTTTAACATGTGTTTACAATAAAAAAATTTGTGTCTTCTCATTAAGACAATCATTAAATTATATAAAAAATTGTATTAAATTAATTATTTTCTGAAATTTAATGAGTCTTATAATAAAAAACATAATATTTGAGGTATTTTAAGAATTTTTGTAATTAAATACATAAAATCTTAGCTCTAGGCTAATGTTTATATTGTCAAAAGTTTGATGATATCATTGTATGGCCCATGCTCCATCTTAAATTATCATTAATTAGACAACATAAATGCAGCACGCTGATGTGTGTGATCAATCCATCAGCGAACCAGTGAGTTTTTTTTTAATTAATTTTAATTTAATAGCTCTAGCTTGTCATCTTTAACCTTTCAAACTCATTCTAGCTCGGAATCATGGATGTGTGTTATTGATAAATAATCTCTTGCTGTGAATTCCAGTGTAATCATTATCATCACATGCAGTCAAACGTCATTTATAATTTTTTCTTCTTCCAAGGTTTGGACACATGTCATGAGTTGGTTGAACAATTCTCGTAATAAATTATGTAAAACAAAAAAATAATAAATTAACACCTAACGAATAATTTGTCGAGTCACCCATCATAATTTATATTAATGGTACCGTATATAATATAAATAAATTAAGGAATAAATGTTTTGCTAACGCATGTTTCCTATATTATATAATAAATATAGTTAGATATTAATTCTTTTTTAAATACAAGATATTAAGGAATAGATAGGCTACGGTACAGATCTATAAGATTATTTTGAACAAAACAAGTCCTCTTAGACCATTGTCTTCTATACCCCGTTATTACAATTTTAAAATTATGATTTTATCCAAGTAATTTTCATAATTTAAAAAAAAAAAACTCATGTAACCAACATAATTCAATATATTAATATTTAAATTTATTAAAAAAGACAACGAAAGGACAATTCGTCAAGTGTTAAAATTTCGGGATTATTAAAATGATTTTAAGAAAAATGTAATTCTTAAATTTTTTTTTTTTTTTTAAAAAGAGGTTTACTTAGGATAGAATAATGAATATAAAGAATATTATGATTTTAAAGTGCAAATAGTTTCACTCATTTGTTTGTGCATTTACTCTTTTTTTTTTTTCTTTACACATAATCAATTATCCCAGGATTAGATTTGAAGTGATCGTTCGATCGAATAATAAAATATTTGTTCAACAATTGTTCAGGGCAAAAATCTATGGATGGCCGAACACATATGTTTTCACCAAGGCAATGGGAGAGATGCTTGTAGGTCACTCGAAAGAAAATCTCTCAGTTGTCACTATTCGCCCTACTATCATAACCAGTACTTTGAAGGAACCCTTCCCCGGTTGGGCTGAAGGCGTCAGGTAACTTAAATCTTTTTAATTGTGCTTTCTAACACTATATGTATATATATCTTTCAGTTCTTACTTCTTATGAATTATGAATTATATGTTTAACATTATAATAACACTAATAATATCATAAAAATTTTGTTCTACTTACTAAGAAAACTGAAACTCAAAATTTTGGAAACGTGAGATTTTCTTCCATCTATCTAGAAAGAAAATGGTGAGCACTCGTGAGCAGGAATTCATTTCTTGTTATGTAGGATTTCTGAAAGTTTATTATTATTTTTGTTTACAGAACAATTGATAGCCTAGCTGTTGGCTATGGCAAAGGAAGATTAACTTGCTTCCTTGGAGACCTTAAGGCAATTGTTGATGCGGTGAGTTTATTAACCTAAATTTTAATTTCTTTTCTCCAATCTAAATATTATATATGCTTTTAATGATTAGCATAAACAAAGCGTAAATATAATGAAAGGATTATAATTTATATATTTATATATATATGCATGCAGATTCCGGCTGATATGGTGGTGAATGCTATAATTGTTGCCATGGTGGCTCATGCAAAGCAGCATTCTGATGGTGCCGCCATTTATCAAGTTGGCTCCTCTTTAAGAAATCCTCTGAGATACTCTAATCTTCAAGAATATGGCTACCGCTATTTTTCTACGAAGCCTTGGATTAACAAGGATGGAAAACCCGTTAAGGTTGGCAAGGTTACCGTTCTAAACTCCATGTCTAGCTTTCACCGTTACATGGCAATTCGTTACATACTGCCACTCAAGGTTTGTCTGTTCTATTATTCTTCCATATATATAGATCATAATTAAACTCACCTCAAGATGAAGAAAACCTTAAACCGATGTTGATCTGATACAGGGATTAGAATTGGCGAATACAGCATTCTGCCAATACTTTAAGGGCATGCATAGTGATCTGAACCGGAAGGTCAAGTTCGTGCTTCGCTTGGTAGAACTGTACCGGCCATACTTATTCTTCAGTGCCGTGTACGTCTTTTTGCTTAATTAACTTGGTGATCGACGCTTTTATTTATTAAAAGATACGGTGGTTTCATTCACATAATCTTGTTTAATCAATTTGCAAATTGCAGTTTCGATGACAAAAACGTAGTCAAGTTATTAACGGCAGCCAGAGATCAAAGTGGGGTAGAGACTGATATGTTTTACTTCGATTGCAAGTCCATTGATTGGAATGATTACATCATGAACATTCATCTTCCCGGAATTGTCAAATATGTTTTCAAATGATCATCAGAGCCGCAAAGTGAACAATTTATGTAGAACGCCATTCCAAGAATTTGCAGCACCATCCCAGTATACTTACTTTCTTTTAAGTAATTATTGTTTAAGGCCGCCAACATGTTCAGGTACCTCTGTCGAAAATGTATCCAATATAGTATTTTTCCAACATTGTTCTTGTGAAAACGTTGAAAATTGTTTGGGGATATCTTGATATCCTAAAGTTTGTCAAAGTCAGAAAGGAAAGATGTATTTAGTCTTCCATTTGTTATTAGTTGTTATCTCTTTTGCTCTGAATAAGAATA
Source organism: Bursera cuneata (assembly GCA_026212285.1). NCBI lineage: Eukaryota > Viridiplantae > Streptophyta > Magnoliopsida > Sapindales > Burseraceae > Bursera > Bursera cuneata. The sequence goes on along the minus strand of JANLJB010031070.1, from coordinate 9,539 downwards.
TGTTTGTTGAAGGGAATTGCCAAACTTACTAGTAAAACGAATTATCTCATCGTTTCGTGGCCTCTTATTGTAGTCTGTAGATGATTGAATTTTATTATTAGAAAAATTAGTGTTACAGATTTTCCTCAATCTGTTAGGATATCATAATAATACATGATTTTTTTACATGTATTTAGAAAAAATTTAAAAGGAAAAATAAGATTGAGTCATTCACCGGGCTATGAGAATCCCAATTAGACTTAGAAGGATAAAGTCCTCCTACATCCATATATAGTGTGCATGAAAGGTATGTGTTACCATCATCATCCTACTAGTTGCTCCATTCATTTAATCCACTTGCTCCTAGATATTAATCGAAGGGGAGCAATTGAATAAGTTTGGGGCATAGCGAGACACTTTAAGAGATGTGCGATATATGTTGGACTTTTGTTTGGCAAAGAACCATTGATGGGGCAATTGTTGGCTTTTGTAAAGGAGAGTGAAATTCTTGTGGGTCAATCCTGATACCATTCTTGATTTGATGAGATGTAATATAATTCTATCTTATGTTCAGTACAAACATATAAAATGCTATATATGGTTGTATATGAGTATACTTATTTCCCTTAATTACAAGCAAGGTTAATTGAATTCATGAAATCATGGAGATACAGCTTGACATGGTGGTGAATTCAATGATCAAGACAATAGTGCAAATGCCGAACAGTACTCTTCTCAAATAATATATCGAGTTGGCTCATCGTTGAAAACCCCATAAAATTCACAAATCTTCAAGGTATTATCATCCGTTATTATACTAAACATCCATACATTGATAAAAATAATGGAAAGCCAGCTGAAGTCAGCAATCCTGCACTATTGACGCCATCAGAATAACTTAACAATACATTTTTTTATTAAAAAAAAATAATTGAAAGAAAACCCAAAATTCTTCAAATCTAATCCATTTCTAATCATAATCTCAAACTTGTTAGCTTGGGCGATATTGTTGGTTGTGGTTACAGGCTTCTTAATGGTAGGATTGGTGGTTGGTAGTTTGGTGGGTAGTGGCGGGGGCTTGGTGGTTAGTGGCTTAAAGTTTGGTTGTCAATTGTCATTGGCTCGCTGTAGTCGGTCCAACATGGCTTTCGAGGACCACACTTTCATGACCACAATACCAACCATGGCGTGGGTTACCAAGGCCTGTGTGGCCAAACATGCATGGAAGAAGGTAGAGTGGTCAGCCACATTACAACCCTTTTATTTTTTGTGTTGTTTTTATTCTTTTATTTCTATATGTGATTAAGAATTGTCTAGGGAGAAAGTACTTCGATTTCCAGATTTGTGATTGTACATTGAGTTGAGTTGAATTCGTTAAGATTTAGACTGTTAAAGTTAACAAATTTCGGTCGACAAAATGAGACAATTACTCTTCACTTTAATAATTTTTTGCACTGCAACATTTATAATATTTGAAAAATTCGAAATGTTAAAGAATATAAATGCAAAATATATAATCTCTAATTCTCTATAAAATAATAAATTAAAAATTTCCGTAAGTTACATATCACAATATGAATTCAATATTAACTCAAGATTAAAAGAAATCATACTATTAGAGTGTAACCTGAATCATACTTCTTAGAGAAATTCTTTTAGGATTAGGTTTTATGATTTGATCTTGTTTAGGATTCTATTTCCTAATTGTGGTTGACTTCTATTATACTAGTTAACTCCTATCAGAAATATAATTGATAGAAGGAATAGGAAAATATAATTATTGTATCAATAAGAGTCTTACTCTTATTAGACTCCTATTAGGAATAGAAGATCTCCATATACACCTATAAATATAGGAATTGAAAATTAGTTCTAGTTATGAAAAGATGATGAGATTATGAGAGAGAAGAGTTAGACATAAGGAGTAGAGATTTGGTTCAACACCGATATAGCATGTTGCTCTGTTATATTAGGCATCAGATAGAATACCTTCAGGTTGAATGATAGTAGGCTTTCGGACGGGCCTTGAATGATAGTAGGCTTTCGGACAGTAGGCCCACCTGTTTAATATGTTATCTTTTGTACTCTTATATACTTATGATCTAGTGAATTTTTCTCTTCATCCGTGGATGTAGGCAATTAAAGTCGAACTACTTTAAATATTTTGTCTCTTTGTTTTGTTTGAATTTTACCAATCTTGAAGTTAATTGTTTCCACATAATTCTCTCACAAGTGGTATCAAAGCTAGTATATTTTTCTCACACATACAAAAAAATTACTTGATCAAAATTTGTTTAACTTTAAAGAATTAAACTAATGATATCAAGGTTTGTATCACTTTCTATTAAGGACATGGAAAACTTGTGCCGCTTTCCGAAACTATTTGTGGTTAGTGTCTCTTCGTAAACCACAAATGACATCATAGGCGGACTTACATAGGTTAAAAAATAGATTTAAATCATATTATTTATAATAAAAAAGATTATAAACACAAAATGGGAGAGTGACAAGAGAATTAGGTTAAAAATTCACAAACCAATTTTAAATAACAATAAATTTTTATAAATTATAATGAAATATTTAAAATATGATTTTTTAGTTATTTTATGTTTAAAATATAAATAATTTTTGAATTTTCATTAAATAAAATAGGCTTAAATATAGAAAAATATAAATTTATATTTAATATTATAATAATTTAAACTAGAATATCAGTTGACGTTAGAATGAGAATGGTTTACCCAAACTCATCCCTACCCAACCCAAACTCACCCCATTTCCAAATTTAAGATGATTGATTGGATTGGGTTTGGCGTACAACCATGTTTGTTCAGGGTGGATTTTATCCCAATCCACCAAAACCCAAAATTTTGTCACCTCTATCCATGAGGTAGAAATTAAATCATTTTGAGATACCTTGGAACTCGTTTAATAGCTACGAGTATCTACATAACCTTCAAGTGTATGTCATCATCAGGACAACGGTGAACCATACACAAACAAAATGAATATCAAGTTTAATATCTTTGTGCGCACATGGAAGATCAGATTAGCAACCAACGAACCTGCTCCCATGTACTTTATGATACCAAGCTGGACAGCCCAGTAAGGGGATTTGTAACTTATAAGGAAGTGATTTTAATCAAGTTTTTTCGTAATAAAACTTCGAATAAGAGATAACACCTAATTGTTAAGTTTGCCACTTTCCTAAAAGCTTAAGCTTGTAGGTGTGGGCTTAACTTGAATACTTAAGCCTCTAATACGCCCCCTCACGTGCAAGGACCTCACGTGCACTTGCAACGTAGACCGAATCAAGCCTCACATGCCTCAATTTAAATATGCAAAAATATCAGAAATTGAGAAGTAATAAAGACTCCTTGAGGCTTGGTTTTATGGGTGGGAGTAGAAAATCTAGAACACTATGTGAGTATCATTAATTCGATATAATATACTAAATCAATTATAAATTAGCATATTAAAATTTTAAAATTCAGTTGTTAATTATTTCTCCTTTTATGATTGGTTTGGTTTCATGGAGTATGCAGGTGGTATTCTTTACCTTCTTGGCTACAACAGTTAGGCAGTTGAACTAACCAAGGTTAAAGATGAAACTTAGGACACCTTTAATCTGTCATTCTAAGTCAAGTGAATAAATAAACCTATCGAGAAAGCTTAGAATATTAGTTTAACAACATTAATTGGGTTTGGCATAGTTCAAGACACACACATAAACATGTAAGAGTGTGACTCTCACGACTTTCTTGTGGTATGCATCCCACACAACATATTCAAAGGTCACGATATGATTTTCATCAGCATAGTAAACATTATGATCAGTACAAAATTTTGGGCAACTTACAAGGATGCTTTCGTAAGATACAATATTTTTTATGATAGTTATTATTTCATAACGAAACAAAATTTGTTATACGTAATCAAAATTCTAACGTTAAGAAATTTTAGTTCTTTAAATAGCTTTATTATCCTTAAATATTTAAATTAATAAATAGTAATAAATTGCTTTGTGATTGTGAAAATGGACCAACGCCTTAAAACAATTAATAGTACTAATAATGTATCCATGAACCAAAATGATATAGCAATTTCTCATATGGTGAAAATTATTTGTTTTTAATAGACCACGGTTTTTCTCCAATTTTAGGACTTTTCACATGCTTCCAGATTCGGTTGATCCTAAATCCTTGGACAAAGGAGGCTAACGAACTCTCTTCTTTGAAAGCCCCCAGTGCGGTGACCCCTTGGTGGAATCGCTTTACATATTCTAACGTATTCTGATCTCTTCGTCCTTTTGCTTTCTTGGGTCTCTTGAGGCCTTGAAATACTTCAAGAAATGGTCATACAGTCGGCCAGAGGTTGAAGAGCTGTTGGGAGTGAGGGTTTTGAATCACTATCTTGCCAATCGAGTGAGAGTGAGCGTAAAAGTTTTACACAACATTGCATTGGTAGGGTTGGGTTGTAAATGGTCATGTACACTACGAAAGTCTCTATGTGCTCGAGAGGGTTTGTCTGCCCGTCGTAGGATTGCAACAAAGGAAGGTTGAAATTCGGTTGGAATGGGCACCTGGTTACCTTCTTCACAAACGGTTAGTTCAAATTAAAACCGTGGGAGGAAGTAGGGTTACGTCGATTTTGAGCTGGATTAAAACCTCCACTTGTTGTTAAGGATTCGGGTTCCGACTGGTGCCTACAAGAGGTGGGATATGGAGAGATGTCGGTGGGGTCACCCTCTGTGGCTGACGTGGCCGAGCCTGAGTTTTGGGAGGAATCATGGTGGGAAGCAGTTGTTGTGCCCTAATGGTAGTGAGTAATTCAGCAAATATTGTGTTGATGTTAGCCTGCTGATCCTACAGTGTTTTAATCTGAAGTTCAAAATTTTGTATCCTTTGGGCTTTAGAAGCCTGTTGAGTTCAGGCTGGGGATGCTGCCCTGCAAGGAGCCCCAGTGTTGCTTTCAGTTACACTCGCCTCTGCACCATCCCTTTTTGAGGATGTCATACCTCTCTGGTTCTGAATGGATTACTTTGTGTGATAACGGTTTGAGAGTGTATTAACGATTACTAGGAACACAGATTAATTGTTCATTTTTCTACAAACGGCACCAAATGTTAATGCAAAAAATTAGCATCAATATAATATTAATAGAAGGACGCGTGGAAAAAACTAGGCTAAATGAGAGTATAGTTTCAAAAAATGGTTGGAAAGTTCGATTCGATGTGAGAAGTCAATGCTCGGTTGGAGATTGGTAGGGGGTTCGATTGCTCTTACTTGCAGAGGCGAGCTCGATTGGTATAGAAATGTCCCTATCTGCTTTGGAAAAAGAGGCGACAAGTTGGATTAGCACAGCAGCAGAGGTTGTTACTCTTAAGCAGGCATATTAGACAGGTTTTTTCTTCTCTTTCTGTGCACAAGTGGCTTCTTAAAAAAAAAAAAAGTAATCCTATCGTGGCTAACAAGATCGTGACAACCACTCTAAAAAATCAGCTCCTAGACTCTATCTTCTTCTTTTTCCTTGCGAGATATCGTCAACCAAGGGGTGGCTTTGCTAGAGATGCTTCACCTGCAAAATGGAAGCAAGGTCAGGGGTGCCAGGTGTTTCACTGAAGATCTCTCTGGACGATATCAAGTCAATGGGAGGTATCTATCGGGATGAAACTGGTTGCAGAATGTATTGGCCGGGTTGTAGTTTGCAACTATTGTAAATAAGGGTAGTGGTGCGGTTGTGCTGCTGTTTGAATTTTGGATATTCGTTGAATATGAGGATGGTGAGTTGGTGTTTTCCCGAAGATATGAAGTACTTTCAGTGGCTCCGCAGCCTTGAGCTAGCGGTGGCGATTAAATGGGCTTTTTTTGATGAAGGCCAGGAGAATAACGATTCTCTAACATAGAATTAATTAGCTAAAACAATGTTCTCTTCCGATAAAAACACTTACCTCCGTTTTAGGCCCAACGACCTTTATATAGCTCTGTGGATGATGATGTACGTACGTCCTTTAATTTGTTCTCGGCATGTGATATTGATCTTCCATGATAACCGAAATGACATTCCTTCCTTATACCGAATTGGACCTAGTGGCTTCGGTAGGATACTTAAATAAGAGAGCCCTATGGGGACTCATTCGTCGCTTTCCCTTGCTATTACAGGTGAAACAATTCTCGTGACACACTGTGGCTTATGGTATTCTTTTACCTTACCGACAGTGAATTGCCCCTGATTGGTTTATGCCAAATCTTTTGGGGTTTAGTAGATGAATATTGCTGACCTTATGAACTCAATTGAGCGTGGAGGGTGTTTTGGGTAATCCTTTTAGTAAAAGAACCATAAAATATCATCTATAAGTGGTATATATTATTTGCATACATAATACAATATAAATTTGGATTTCAATAATGATGGCTCATCGATCAGAATATCCTGAAATCACGAAGAAGACCACACTTCAATTCAATTCAATTCATAAAATTTAACGTATTTCGATATGTAATCAATAAATTTTATAAGGGTTTATAAGAAAAGTTGTTTTCGTTTTTTAATAAGAAACGAAATCTATCACAAACTAATAGTAATAGATATATTGGAGGACCCCCTTACTAGATTGACTTGTGCGTAGGCCGTTAGGTACCCTTTATCATGAACAGTGTTGAGAGAGATGGAAAAAGATGCATCGTTGAATATGGAGTAGATGAGACTAGAGATGGAAAAAGATGCATCGTTGAATATGGAGTAGATGAGACTTACTTTTTCCACTCTCAAAGCTTGCATGATTAGTGTGGAAATTAATGTTTTGGTTGACTGGATTTTTACTACTCTTTTGATTCCACTATGTTAAAGCAGGCGTATCTGTTGCATGCTCATCAGCACAGCTGATGCAAGAGCTTGACAAGTTCAACTCCATGCGCCTCTGCCAGATTCTCTTTTTTTTTAAAAAAAAAAAATTGCAGATTTTGCAGTCTTGTGCAATCTTGGACTTGTATATAGCTAATCTAGATTGCTCTGGATTCCTCCATGGACCATCCCATCCAACTTCCAGTGGCTAGTTGAAGAGATGTGACGGTTCATTAATGTAAAAACAAAACGAGGCAGGCGCATGAGCATGAGCGGCAGCTGCAGGGCGCGTCAAAGGATAAGCATTGCGTCGAAAGGCTCGTCGATCAGAATCAGAATGGCTTCGCACACTTCAATTCAATTCATAAATAATTACATGCTTAGTTTTAAGTCGATGATAAATTACATAAACATAAATAAATACACCCTTTAATTTAAAGCCGATTATAAATTACATAATTACTTTTAATAAATATAAATATCTCGGATAATGTCAACCCAATGTTGTAAAAATTATTTTTAACATCCTTTTTATATTCTCAAGTACGAAAGAGCACCGAAAATTTCATAATGCGATATGAATTTGATTTTCAATAATGATGCTTTCGTGGATGGTGTTGATTCTATATATATGGAATCTATTCCCTTTAAACACAAAAACAAAGCTTCCCACTCATCTCTCTCTCTATATTATATATCAGTCATCCACACCCTCTTTTTCTTGTTTTATTCTTTAATAAATTTATTAAGATTAAGTTACATAAAAACCCTTGCCTTTTTTTAAATCTTTTACAGTAAATATAAGATATGAATTTGATTTTAGAAATTAGAAAAATGAGTGAAAGAGAGAAGCATTTATGCGGGGAGTTAGGAACCCATCAAACTTTTAAAAAAAATTATTTTACTTTTTTTAAAGATTGTATAAAATAAGTGACAGAATATTGGTTTTTACTATTTCGGTATCGCGATATCTTTTATATTACTAAATTCATATAACAAAATAATAAAATTGATACTTTAAATTGATGGGTCTACGGCGGCTTGCTTAGTGATTTCTTGCTGGCGTAGGTGTAGCGGCTTTCCTGCCGATGGAGGTGGGATGATGACTTTCGTAGTGATGGCGGCTGTCTCTCTCTCTCTCTTAATTATTTGTTGTATAAATTTTATCTTCTTGAATCATTCGTTTTTCTATTAGAATAATTTTTCATAAAAATAATTAGACTTTAATTAAAACTAGTTCTTATTTTGAAAAGGAAGATATTTAGATTAATAAAATTGAATGTTATATAATTTGTTTATTTTGGACAAGTTAAGAAGTTTTCAAGATATTGGATTAATAAAGTTACTATCACGACTTTTAATGTGGTTGTGCGAATTTAGACTCATAATTGTTTTGAAAAAATGATTTTGAACTTAAAATGTCAATGTCATAAATTTTCAATTAAATATTAATTTATTAAAATTTGAAAAATGAGGTCATTTAACTTTTAAAAAGGATATATGAAATATTTTACATTTATTATATATTAAGTTTAAAAATGTTATTATATTGTTCTGTTCTGAAATCTTGTGGATGATATTATTTTTTAACCTAGGGCGGCGGACCCATGAGCATTAGGCTTCTTTATGAAGCCTCGATCGATGATAGTCGGACCCATTAGAATACATAGTGACATCAGGGCCGGACCCATGACAAAGATCATGATTGACCATCGACCATCCTGTTTATATCCTGACAATCAGGATTGTGGAAAAAAATTTACCCCGTGATTGACCAACAATCAAAGGCGGCTGAATTGTGGAACAAAATTTACTCCGTCACAGAAGGGCATCGTTGACTACCGATCCTATATGGTGACAGTCAGAGGCGACAGAGTTGGTGACAATTGAGTGAAGAAAATTATTTACAACTATTCAAAATTGTTGTATCTGGTGTGATTCCAACGACACCGTCTGTATCAAAGTGTTCATCTCTTAATGTCTACACAACCGTAAAGCTTTCACTCTTTATGAATTAATTATTTGGTTGATAATTAATTATATGCTCAATCGTTCCATATCTTAATTTTCATAAGGTGTTGTTATAGTTAATATGCTCATGCGAGTTCAATCTCCTAGCGATAGAGTTTACATACGTTCACATCCCAAGCGTAAAAAAATCAAACCCTGTTCATGTGATTTCATCATGGATCTTGTCTTATTAACCTTTTCTCTGTTGGCTTTATACCATAAGGGTGAAAATTTTCAAAAATCTTGAAAAAATTATTTTGGTATCTCGAGAGATATATCAACGAATTTATAAGTAAAGAGAAGATGAATTCATAGTTGAAGAGAAAGTCTTTTATTTATGACAAACTGAAGTCTGGACTGAGTAATACTGATGATAGAGAAATTACACACACTTGTGCTCTTATTCTCTAATATGTTGCGGAGCATATCTTAAATACTTGGAAAGAAAATACATAATTTCAGTAAGAAAGATAATTAATTTCTCCCATTAGCCTTAGCGAAGCCAGATGGAGTGGCAACCAATTGTAGATCATTTCTTCTTCTCACTGCAATACCAAAGGTCTCACTCATGTCAAGTTCTTCTAGATTTACTCCATTGGGGAGTTTCCAATCGAAATGAAACAGAAAGTGCGCAAGTGCAAGTTCGATGTTGGCAAGACCAAATGTTATGCCAGGACAGATTCTCCTTCCAGCTCCAAATGGGAGAT
>JANLJB010031069.1:23793-43985 GCA_026212285.1 Bursera cuneata | reverse complement strand
GTGCTTCTCTGTGGATCGATACCGAAAGCTATGCTATGACTACCGCTTAGCCGAAGGATAATTTTGAGCGTGATCACATGTGACTTAATTTTGGAATTCATTTAGAACGTACTATAAGTTGGGCAAATGGGCCCATAGCAGAGATTGAAAAAGCTCTCTATGACGCATTGGTGTTGTTTCAAAGAAAGCAAGATGGCTCGCTTGATCACACTGATCCTTTCGTTTGTCTTCTTGGTGGAAGGGTTCATTTTTAGTGAAATGAATGAGCGAGAGTTGTTTAAGAAAGAGGCGGAACATCGCTCTTCGTGGTAGCAAAGGGAATAACAAGACTCTATCTATGGCTTAACAAGTTCCTTCCCACCAAAACTCTTACTCGAGCCTCGACAGGGTGAGAGTAGTTGAGTCGAAATGATCATTTCCTTTGCGAGGAGGTTGCGTTGCTTTCTCGTGAAGATTAAGGATCTGCAGACGGTAGAATTAGCTTATGTTAAGAAGGATTTATATGAGGTGGTGGGATACTGGTAGTCTTCTTTCTGTGGACGGTGCATGAAACTTTGATCTAAGTCGAGTTAGCGGACGGTCTTGAGTGTCGGGAGCTCAACCATATGACCTCAACCATATGATTTTGATCTACGATAGGGGTATTCCCAGTGTTATCTTAATTTCATTTTTCGGAATGCGGCCTTCAAATTTGGATTCTTCCAAAGATAGACTGACTAATAGGTCTGTTTGGATTTTGGGGGTCTTGGGCTTCCCCATTGATCATATAAGAAATGACTTTAGCCTATATTAGTCAAGCTCGTCACCTGCAAGATAAGGTTTATCAGAAGATGGGAAATCCTATTCTCTCATTGACAGGGTTTTGTTAGCAGGTGGAGGAAGATGTTCGACATAGACCCTACTCCCACTTTAAGAACTGGAGATRGTCTTTGATAATGATAATAAAGAGAAGGTTCTTGTTATTATTCTTTGACAAAACAGATTCTTTTCTGAGTTAATCCCTCTCTCAAGGGAGTGAAGTGACCCGTTAGGGTTCAAGCTATGAATGTAGAGGTGAGGGCAGTGGGTTAAGGGCAGGGATCGGGGGGGACGTAAGAGAGTGAATATGGGCTTACCTTTGCTTCAAGTAAAGTAACGAGCTTTTATTCACGTGTTCACTCCTAAATTCTTTATGTTGATGTAGTAGCTTGTAGTTTCATAAGGATTGGCTTATCCCAAAGTGAGAGCTTTAGCGATTGTTGATTTATTTCCTTCTACGAGGATTGGTTTCATAAAAAGTGTCCCATCTGGGAAAAGAAAGAAAGATTTGACAGGGTGCGAAGCTTCTGAAAGAAAACCTTTTTGCCCTAATTTAGATATTCCAACATCTACTCAAGCGAGTTCTGCTTCTGCCAATCTTGAATCACGTTTTTCGGACTTTATGATTATATATCTTCCCGAATTCCTCTAAAACGTAAACCTTAAACAGATGCTCTCGCCTTTACTCGTATTCAAGCCCTTCCCCTAGCAATGCAACTTTAGCTCCTCTGGCACCAGCTCTAGCCAATTAATGGAAAAAGGGGTGGTTTCCTCCTATTATAGAATAAAGTCTTTCTAGAAAGTTAAGTTGCAACCTAGGATCCAGCTATGATTTAGATGAGATGGTACTCCGCCCAAAAAAAGAGTGAGGTTTCAAAGTTCTTTTGTCAATTCAATTTGTTAGAACTCTTTTGTCTCACTCGGTCCCATTTGGATTCTTTCTTTTTAAATATGTCGAAAAGGGCAAGCTCTCTCAATCGCTTGAGCTGGTCATATCTTTAAGCCTTTGCCGCTCGAATTTGACCCTTCAAGTCTTTCATATGTCGATATAAGGGAGAACTAATGAAGTATATAAGATGTAAATACTCTTTAGTTATAGTATCCCCTTGTTAAGGAAAGCATTCGTCGTACTGGAAGAGCTAGGCTGGAACCTGACTTAGTGCCATTAGACTGGAGTATTAGACTATTAAAGTATGCCCCTATATAGTAGAAAACTCATAGAAGAAGCATGGCAGCACCATACCCGGCTACATTTCTTTTTTCTTTTGTTTCTAAATTAACATTTGTTTTTTTGTTTTAAAACATTTATGGTCTTTCAACGGCAGAATCAAAATCCGGTTAAAGATACATATATGTATTTTTTAATAAATCTCTCTTCCTGACCTGACCGCTCGAGTTCTCTGGAGTCTGTGGCAGCCTGTCACGGGTGAGGTCAAGGTATGGACACAAGGGATTAAGCTATAGTAAGTTCCTTCTTTGTCTTATGCTTGTCATTGGATTGGAAACCGCAGGCAATGCCTTCTTGCTTGTGTAGTTGGCCTTGCCTTGCCTGTTTAGTGCATAAAGTAGGTTCAGTTTCTTTGGCTTATAAAGATCTTGTAGTAGCCGAAGCCGAAGGCTTGTTAGATTGAATTGAATGCTGCTAGTGTGACTCAATCAATTGCTTCTTGGACTAGTGGATACTTAGTAAACGACGGACGGCTTACTTATCCCCACCCCCTCAATTGGAAGGAACCGGCATTTCAAAAAGCTATAAAGTGGGCTTGGTCCTAGCAACCACTCCACTTACATGCCTATTTATCCTATTTCTTAAACAACGAACCCTGCATCCAGGAGCTAGCAAACTGTGGTCCACTCCCATGGAACTAGACGTCTTTACCAATAGCAAGCGGTATAGAGTGATCCATACCACTCCTAGAAAATTATTTAGTAACTATTTAGTAAATTTTTTAAATTTACAAAAATTATTTAGTATATGAAATATATCTTTATTACTTTTGTAAATTTATTAATTTTAAATATTAATGCCCTCATAATGTTAATTAGTTTCAAAGGATTATAAAAGATACAGTCTTTTATGTTACTTTATAATCAAGGAGGTGAATTTGTTATTTTTAGGTATATCATACCGTTAAATATAATTAACAAAAGTTACATGTTTTGGGGATTTGTGTTAGTTTTGATTCAGCGGGATTTGACTTGGTCTTTAAAATTTAATGGGGCTCAAAAATAAATAACCTATTTTCTTTACCTTCTTTCTTTTTTTGTTTTTAATAAAAAACAAAATTATTAATATAGTTTTTAATTAGATTATCTTAGTACATCAAACAAGATATTTTTATTTCATAATTATAAAAAAAAGTCAATTAAGAATGTGTTTTGGAGTTTAAGTAAACCCTAAACCCTAATTTCTCTTGATTGGCTAACTAATTATTGAACCACCAAGCACATATCAAAAGGTTATCCTATCAAACAAACTTCAAATGAGTTAAGAAGCAAATATACGACAGATAAGTTGGCAAGCAAATACATGACATATAGAGTAACGAGATGAGGAGCGTAACTCATCAAAAGCTAGTTAATTTATCAAATATTTGCATCAATGTGTTTACCATTTATCAGAAAATGTATTTTCATCTTTACTCAAAATTGGATTGAATATTTTTTTTAACGATTTAAGCTTTTACATGACAATAAAACGTAGTTACTTAATATAATAATGATAAAAATTAGATGTAGTTAATGTCAAACGGATTTTTTATCTATTTTTATTAAGTATTGTTTGAACCAGATTATTGTCAATTGTTTTACTACAAGATTTTATAATGTTCGGAATCTGGAAGAACAAATATGAAGGAAAGTGAAAGATGCTTTAAAATTATAGAAATTCAAATAGAAGATACAAATTCTTACAAGTCCTAAACAATCAACGATGTCTGTTGATGAGAACAGATAGAAAAAGGGCAAATAAGAAGAAGAAAAACTAACTAACTTTGCACAAAAACAATCTACAAACAACCCAATACACTCTGGAAACTGAATATCCACTTTTACCAATTTTGCTTTGAGTGAACAAGTTTCCAACTGGCAAAGGGATGCACTGCAGTTAGAAGCAGGAGAGTCAGTACTTGCAACTTCAAGAGAAAAAGAATCTGAAAGCAGAAGCAAAAGGTCGATCTTCTCCTGTATGAAGATCTCTTCCCGAGTTCATTAAAAGAAGGTATTATTCACTTCTAATACATACCAATAATGGACTGAAATGTATCTACCTTCCCTGAACAGTGCCAACCGGAGAGAACATGGAAGAACCAACTGTCACTTCAGAATCATCACTGACAGCAATACAAAAGTCCTCTGAGGAGTTGTTTCTGCTCGGTTTGTCCAAAGCAATGTGATATGTACTCTTATCCGGAGGATCAATTTGTACAGAAGCCTCTTGAAGCTGCAAAGCAAATTCTAAGTTCCACAACACATCTCCCATTCCAGGCCTATCAACTCCGAATTCTGCCAAACATTTCTCTGCAGCTTCCACATATTTTTTCATAGATTCTGCGGAAATAGTCTCAGCAATATGAGGATCAATTATGGTCTCAAGCATGCCTTTTCTATGGCAATTCATTGCCCACTCAGCCAAACTAACCTTCTCTCTTGGTAGCTTCGGGTTTATGACAGGCCTTGCACATAAAACCTCGAAAAGGACTACACCAAAGGAGTAAACATCGGATTTTTCGGTAAGCTGTTGCCTCCGGAAGTACTCCGGATCAAGGTAACCGAAGCTACCCTTCACAGCCGTGCTTACGTAGCCATTCTCCATTGGTGCATCTTTGGAAAGACCAAAGTCGGCCACTTTTGCTACCAAATTCTCATCAAGAAGAATATTGGTGGTCTTCACATCACGGTGGATGATCCCATGTGCTGCACCAGTGTGAAGGTAATGCAATCCACGAGCTGCTCCAATGCAAACTTCAAGCCGTTGTTTCCAAGTCAAAGGAGGTTTATTCGACCCATAGAGATGGTCAAGGAGCGGCCCATTAGCCATGTACTCATAAACAAGAATCATCTCTGACTGTTCATCACAGAAGCCAATAAGAGATACAAGGTGGCGATGTCTAAGCTTTGAGAGCATTTGTATCTCTGTCTGGAATTCGTTTATGCCTTGCTCAGATCCTGGATTTCCACGTTTTATGGCAACCTTAGTTTCATCTTCTAACTCTCCAATATAAACTTTTCCGAACCCACCAACGCCAATTACTGCCTTCTCATCGAAATTTTTTGTTGCAGTCTGTAGTTCATTGAAAGTAAAGAATCTACCATGACCCTGATTAGAGAAGTAACCAGAGAAACCGGTACTCTTGTTCTTACGGGAGCCAGAGATGCTTGATCTCCGAGAGCTGCTCTTGCTGGACAACAAACTAGTGTGGCTGCAATGTAGAGGGAGAAGCCATGACGAGAAGCTGCTTTTTTTCTCCCAATCTTTTGGCCTCTTTTGCCAACGGAATAAAAGAATTCCTAGCAATAGCATTGCTGTAACCCCCATAGCAAGGCCAACGCCCGCTACAATCTTAATCGTTCTTGAACCAAAACGAGGTCCCTTGTATGAACCTTCAACATCAAATAAACCATCCAAGCTCCCTGCCTCATTACTCAGCTTTATGACCTCCAATCCGTTAAGAAATGCTTCAGTCAGTCCTGACTGAATGGAAGGAGAAGGGCCAACCTGAACCTTGATGGTACCATTTACAATGGTCGAGGAATTGGCAACGAAATCTTGATAATATGCTGTGGCGAGGGCATTGGTGAGTCTTGAGAGATCAAGGCATGAAACAGCCATCAACTCGTTAATATACACGTTGAAGATTAATTCATTAAGGCTCTTGCTCACAATGTCACAGAAATGCAGTCTGATAAAATACGAAAAACCTGGATCAACACTCATCTTCCAAGTAAGGTTGAAATTGGGCTGTATTGTCTGAGCTCCCTTCATCTCTTCAGCAGTAGAATAAACTAAATTCGGCGCAATATATGGAGTTGCACCACCTTGTGGATATTTGACACTTTTTGGTTCAACAAATGCATTGTCAGAGCCTTGGCTGAAAGCATTGTAAGCATCATCAGAAAGCCACGTCCTCGACAAGGTATCATTTTTTGGAGTTATAGTTGTCCCTCCAACATTCAGTCGGTAACAAACTTCAAAGGCGTAGTTAGACAAACCATGGAAAGTATTAGTGGGAGAAACAGCTGTTGCGGAATCAGAGATAAGAGAGTCCGGAGCGGAGACGACCTCAATGGCATTGATGAATGCATAAGAATCCTTCTTGGGCTTAAAAACAATGGAGAATCTCTGCGTCAGGTTAACGAGATATTCCTTGAAAACAACAGTAGAAGTATCCGTCACCGAGAAGTCATGCAAGAGAACAAACTTATCAGTCTGGACGGTGAAAGCAGCTTTTGTGAGATTGATCGAAGGGTGAGGAAGCGGGTAAAAGTAGAGACGAATCCAGTGCCTTCCAGGACGAGAAACGAAGAAAGTATATCTCGACTCTTCACGAAAAATCCTAGCGGAGCGGTATAAAGGAAGAGCAAAAGAAGAAGAATTGGAAAATGCAGAATCGGGAATAGAATCAGCTGAGATTGCTATATCTTCCTCTGTTGAAAGATATTTAGAAGACTCGTGATCAGACTTGAAGGTCCTACCATCCTCAAGCTTGGTCTGCTGACTTGACCCACAATCGATAAGATAATTATCAGAAGGTGCAAATGGATGAAAAAAGGAGTTATCAGAGTTATTTTCATTGTCAGCTTGTGCAAAAGTGGAGCTTGAAAAATTAAACAGGAGGAGGGAAAGGAGACAAAGAGAGGAGATGGATATGGATGATGGGGTATGGTTCCCTCCTCCCATCACGATCGGGAATACGAAATGTGTGTTAGCTCGGATTTTGTAATGGTGGACAAGTGGACATTGATGATATTGGGGGTGTTCGGAGGGTGGAGAAACAGTAACTGAACGTGGGATTCGGAGGGATTTGTACGTACAAAAATGGTTCAGAAGTTAGAGAAAGAGAGATGATAGTTGGGAGCAAGTAAGGGAGGACGTGCAGAGATGTATGTACGTATGTATGGGTATGGGTATGCTGGTTAAAGATTATGAAGAAGGACAAGGTCAGTTGTTCTAGGCTTACTTTCTTGCTTACTTCAGGCTTGCTGGCGGATGAAGTGAGAGAAGTTTATGTATTGTTAATTAAACTAATAGCGAGCTATGCGTTGAACCCACCAAAAATAGTTATATGCTTATCTGTCTTAACTTAATTCTATTTCTTAGCTACCAACCACCATCCATGATGGAAGCAGCGCTCACTGTGTACCGCCAATGGCTTTGTTAGTTTATTGTTAAATTTAGTTTCTTCCTAAACAGAAACCCCGTCAAAAACAGAAACTGACTCTTGAGATATAGCACTGTTGTGAAGACAACCGAAGGGTTTCATAGGCGTGTCCGCAACTACTTTTAAGAACGGTAAGCGTAACTACATTTTTATTTTTTGAATATTTTGGATACTTCCAGTATGTTTGTAAGTAAAAAGCTTCTATGGAGAAGGGAGAGTTTCTAGTTTCTTCGAATGGAAGTATTGTTTTTCCTTTATACCTCCCTTAAAAGGAAAATAAAGGAGGTGATAATGATTCCAAATTTGAAAGGAGTTACATTCATTTTAATATAACCAACAAGATCCATATAGAAAAGTATTATTATACATCTTAAATTCATATAAACATTTTGTATTCCGAATGATACAACAAAGATTTCTTGGTTTCTTTCAATGTATGGTAGCTGAAGCTGATCATATCGAACCAATTAACCCTTGATTTTCCTAACAAGCTGTGGTGAGTCACAATCATCTTACTGGATTTTTTCTCCTGGATAGTTTCAGAACACTGAATTTCATTCTTGTTTTTATTTGATGAACTCGTCGTATCAGTAGTTTTGTTACAACAAAAATCGAGATCCACAAACTTCACAATGTGGATCAAAGAATAGACAATGACTACAACATTGACTAGAAATATATTGCCCGTTACGTATTATATTACAACTCATTTCCTTAAAAGTTTTACGTGTTTCAGCATGTCCAGCATCTATGTGAGAAAAGTGTCCTTGATACTGTAGACCCACTCCAAAGAATATTGAATTGCTTGTAAATGAATTTGATGACTTTCCTTTTCCTGGAAAAAAAAAATCCAAAGTACCGGTGACAACTGTTCTTATCGCATTCTGAAACGCTGTTCTGCACTAAGAAACACCAGTCCGCGTCTAATCCTCTGCAATGCAATTGGAAAGAGAATTAATAAGAAATAATAAATAGAGTAAATGACGAGATTTCCAAGTTGGTGTATGGTGTGATAGTTCTAGTTTATTATATCTTTTATGGTAAAGCAAGAAATATAGAGATCGAATCGCGAATCCCCTGATATGGACGTTGGAAGGAATGATTCAATTTTTGAAAGCATACAGGGAGGGTGAGAGGCGGTGGTGGAATGACCAAAAAAAATAAAATTAAAAAGAAATGGTGCATGATGTTGCTACCAATAGGCAACAGTGAGAAATGTTCACATCCCAACGACTATACACCACTGTGAGTTTTTCCACATATAAGGATATCCAGTGATCATGTTCACAAGATATAAATACTAATTACATAATTACTGGTGGAACTTATCAGTATTTTAAATTTCCACTCAAAATAGTTCAGTAATGAAATGGTAAGTCTACGTATACAGCCACGCAAGAGACTTGGCTTCCTCTTGTTGTTTTTGCCAAGGTTTTTCTTGTTCTATTTGTTGCTTTCCTAATGGTTCAAAATGATGCAAAATGAAGTTCATAATTATTTATGCCTGATTATAGGCAAAGGAAATATCCTAAACAGAACAGAGTATCTATTTCATGCATTGTCACATATGATGCACTCTCAATTGCTAGATGGGTTTAAATTGGATCATTTACCTCTGTTGTGTCTCTTATGCGCAGGAGTTCTAATTTTTCCAAAGGTCTCCGATCAGATAAGGTGGCCAGCTGCAGTAAAGAGATATGAGTCATGAAAAAGTTCTGATAATACTCTACGTAAGCTTAATAGACTCTACGTTAAGGAGTCTGCACATCACAAGGTTTAAGGTTAAGGGTACCCAGAAGCTAAAGCGCTCAGGATCTTGTGCATTTGGCATCATAGACTCTACGTTAAGGAGTCTCTCAAGCCTTCTTCTATCTGTACACAAATTCACAATCATATCTCAGAAAAACACATCACAAAGAAGCAACAGGCAGAAAGAAAAGATAGTACTCATGTCCACCCAATGGTAAACTATATGAGCAAATAGTGAAATACAATAGTAATCATAATTTTCTGGCAGTAAAGATAAACCAAATAAGTGAATCAAAACTGTCACTGATGTTTAACATGTTCTCATGCTGGAATAACAGCCAAGGAAACAACTTTCCCTGGTTCCAGAAGAAGAATTATTCTCAATATTGATACTG
Organism: Bursera cuneata; assembly: GCA_026212285.1. NCBI lineage: Eukaryota > Viridiplantae > Streptophyta > Magnoliopsida > Sapindales > Burseraceae > Bursera > Bursera cuneata. Next base: position 34,663 of record JANLJB010031069.1, on the reverse strand, counting down.
ACATGAGATGTTATGCACAATATAATTCTGACAACAGTAGCTACCATTACAAACTCATAATCAACTAATTTAATGAAATAACAAGTTGAAAGAAGAGAAACTTTTCTGGGTTAAAATGAAAGTCAGAAAAAACACTTTCAATGGAAGTTCTTTGTTTGTCTAGAGATCAATTGTTGTTTGGTGATCACAGTATGTATCTGTGCGTAAGGTAACCACCTATAATGGTGGGAAAATAGCAATGTTGTAAGATGATTTGATGTTATTATGGCTGTACAATTGGTTGCTAGAACAGGGTGTGCATGGGTAACGGGGGTAAAAATTGTCAATGTACGCTTGTACATATGTGTGTGCTCTAGCTGTTGCCACCAAAAATGGTGGAAAAATAGCGAGTGTAAGAGAATTGTTGGTGGAAGCTCTTACAGTCACAAAACAAATGGTAGCCAGAAACAAAGTGGCCAGCAAGCAACTGAGCTGACTGGTGGAAAGACTGAGCTCATTTAAAAAAGTAAAAATAAATAAGAATAATAATAATAACAAGATAAAATAAGAATACAAATGTGACTTAAAAATAAACTTTCCATTAATTTGTTTTCGTAAATTTTACCAAAGGAAAATCCAAAATATATATTTTATGAAAACCTAGCATAACGAGCAAATATAATATTTGGTGGGCCAACAATCTTGTTAATCACCCAATTTTCCATACAAGGACGTTAATTATATTGATCTATCATTACATAAAACATACTAACCAGTGGATATAACTCTGTCCTTAAAATTACTCAAGTTGATAAAACTAGAACCAACAACCAATGGAACAACAAACAGAACTTGCATAGCGCATTCTCAAAATATCCTCCCTTAGTTTTACCTTGTCGTGCTGCTTCTCTTTCCCTCCTTAACCATGCCCGAGCATATTCTGCCGTCCTATTGATCAGGTCCTGTAACTGTAAGCATCCAGATCGATGACAGGATCAGCAAAATGAGCATAACATGGAGCACTCTGGTTATATTTGTATCTATCCAAACTGATGCACGTATCTCACACAGCTATAAGAAATGAATAGCTAATTGAATAGTCAATGGAAATATAAAAAAAATCATACATCTTAAATCTAGTATATTTAACTATGCATGTATCACTTCTCTTAACATCAGGCTGTCATTGGGACTAATGTGTTGTTAGGGGTTACTAATTGTGGCCTCAATTGCATTTAGGAAAATTAGGCAAGTAACTTTGCCTATAGGAATTGTTTCATGCAAATGCCAGCTGCCTATGTTAAAGGATTGATCTATATTTAAGCCCCAGAGCGGTGTTGAACATATAAGTACCATGCAGTTAACAGTATTGATGTCCTAAGAAAGCCATCATGCCTAAAGTTTCTCAATATCCTTCAGAATTTGAAAGGGAAAAAAAAATTTACGGTATAAGTTTAAAAAATAACAGCAAACCTACCTCTGCTCTCTCTACTGCTCCTTCTGGATTTATATCCTGGACCCATTCAACCTCTGCTACACGATACCTGCACATATAATTAGGACAGCATAAAACCTAACTGACAAACTAAATAACTTAAATCCTATATAAGCCAGGGGTATAATAAGTTTCTGAAAATTCAGTAGTCCCAGCACTAACCCATCTTGCTCCCAAGATCTACGGATTCGAAATCTACGTCGACTTTCAATCTGCATGAAATTGTTTAAATTTTCATTTCAATAGAAAAACATGAGACTCCTTCAAATACAGGATACAAAAAAAAAAAGGTATACGTGATTATACAACTTATATTTTACCTCTAGAACAAACCGCCCATCTGGAAGTGGCTCGCACCTGGATGAGGAGAACCAAGTCAGTTAGTAAAAAGGCAAAACAAATATTATAATTTAGCCAACAACAAAAACTCGGGATGCACTAGGGTATGTTTCATTTAAATAAGTATATGAAAAGAGGAAAAAATAAATAAAAGGGAACCAACACCTACTCAGTAATTTCCACTTCACAAGCAAAATCAGCTACAGTACCTGTTGTATGATCAATGATGACCTACACAATTAACAAACAAATCACATCAACTAATAGTGGAAGATTTTTGGTACACCAATTACAGCTTCTCAAAGGAAACGGCTACTGAAAAAAATTACCATTCCCATTCGATGATTCCCTTCCATTACTCTCCTCACCTGTTGTTAAAACAAATAAAAGAAAAATTAAAAATAAACAAGAATAATAACATACTAAATTTTAGCCAAAAGAATAAAGAGAAGAGATTATGGGATGTAGAAGACTAGATATGCCAGCTTTCTTGAATTTGTCAAATTAATAAACAACTCACCATAAGTCTGTATCGAGGCTCAAATATATGCAGTGGAAACTTCTGACATGGAATGACAACATCCATAACAAAGAGAGGTATCAAATCAACACCAAAATTACTTAAACTATCATGCTCTGCCTTCCTTTCGGCATATTCCCCCGGGAAATTCTTTTGTATGATGTTGTTCAGTGTCACACTGGTACAAAGCCAAGTAAATATATTAAAATTTATATAAATAAATCAAGTTTACACAACCTGTGAGAGTTTAGATACATAGTAACAAGAAATTACAGGAAAAGGAGTAACTTCAAGAAGAATAATACATCTTCCCTGCAACACTGATTTAATTCCATTTCTGGTGAAGAGGACAATAATTAAAAGGCCTCACTACAAGATGACATAATCATAAATTGATCCAATCAAAATCCTGAACTTCCATTATTTATTTGCCATTGTGATACTTCCCACAGCCAAAAGAATAATCTTAGCAGTGTTAGTCAACAGATAAAATGGTGCTATTGTGATTTTCCGGTGAAACCCACTGAAAATGTTCCAGGACAAAATACTTGTGCTAGTGCAACATAGGCAGGAGAAAAAAAGTTTATAATGTTTATTCCCATGTTACACTTCTGACAGAAGAATTAAGTAAAATATTATCACATAAGCAACTCACCTGATTGCACATGTCCTAGGACTGATAAAAAGAACTGTTCGACACAACGGACATTTGTTACCTAACATTTGACGTACAAGGTCAGAAACATCTTAAGTGATTTATATGCATCAAGAAAATAGATTTGTCAGATCCAGAATAATCACCGCGATCCATCGACTGAAATAGACATGATCGGCAAAAGGAATGCCCACAAGGAGTAGTAATAGGTTCATACAGTAATTTCAGACAAAGTGTGCAATCAAAATCATCTGTTCGTTCTGGTCTCCCATGACTTCTCTTCCCTATCAAACTGCCTGTTGTCTTCTCCAAATTTTGCAGCGAAGCTTGGAGCTGCTTGCTATATATTATACCAAGAGCAAACACAAAAGACACTTATAAATGAAACACACTAGTAAAAATTATTAAACAAACCGATACTAGATATTTCCATCACATCTATAAATTTTGGAAATGGAGAATAAGTAATAAAAGAAGTGGGTGAATGGACTATCATATTACCTAAAAGGATCAACCTGAAGGCCTGAAAGAATAACATCCCGAGCCATCTCATATCTTTCCAACTGCGAATTTAAATGAATTGTCTATTACGTGACAAAGACAACATGCAGAGATTTACAGAAATATATAATATAAGCATATAATTACTCAAGCTGTCAAGCACTCACACAAAAGTAGCCACAAATTGTTATAACCCTTCCTATAGAGCGAGCAAGTTATGGTTTTTACTTTTTAAGCTAGTCCTGCTGGAGACAGAAATTTCAGCTGAACTTGAAATCAGACTAAGCCAGAGCTTTATATGCACTTATTTATATTATAAGTACTTAGTCAAGCATGCTAAACCTTGCTTTTAGATTAGCGGTTGGTAGGGGATAAATATTACGTAGTACGAGTCCATCCAACTAGTAGCATATCACGCCCTAAAGATCTCTTACCGTGTAGACATCCTCCTCATAGAGACAACATCACCACTATGTAGATAATCTTTTTACTCATTTTACCATTAAATCGACTATTTTAAGTTTTAGTTATTATGTAGGCCTCTTTTGGCTACTCTTTCCAACTAAAATCATCCTGAAAAAGCTAATCCTAACCATAAAACTTGAAGCTGGAGCAAGTAGCATGTGTTGAAGCTGAACTGGGCTAGGCTTAGGCTTAGGGTCTTGCATATGCATTTCAATATGAAAGTGCACAAACATACACAAAAGCAAATACAGTAAAACAAACAAACAAGCAAAAGAGGGAAAGAGTCTCCCCAGAATCTTTAGCCAAGACTCTTGATTTTCATTTTTCTTTTTCTTTTTTAACATAAAGTAAAAAAAAGTGGCTACTCATTCTCACCAAAATGAGGGCATTGGCCTTTAGTATGTAAGGTTTTATAGAATCACTCCGAAGGTTCAGTACCTTCTCAGCATCCTTTAGGGCAAGCTGAAATAATAGTACAAGAAACTTGTCTAAGAAAATTAACAATTATAATTCGAAAATTTCTTCTCTTAATCATATACAGAATGAGGCAAGAAGACATACTTCAGCATGTGTAGTAGGATCCAGCCCATTCAACGGTCTATTTTCAGAATCTGATGGAGGTCTGTGTTTCAGAAATAGACTAATCCTGGATAGAAGATATTTTCATTGCAGCAAATTCATCAGAAAATTGAAAAAAGATAAAAACCTGTCTAGAAGATGGTGAAATAATCCTCCAACTAATGAGAAACAGTATCATAGCAATCAAGGGAGTAGAATAATAATTAATGGGAAAAAAGAAACCTGATATAAGTAGAACTTCTGTTCCCAAGTATAATAGGGTCACTAGGTTTGATGTTATTGGCTCTTGAGAAATTGTTGATTGCCTGAACAATAAACTCAAATAATCAAATATTACCATAACTTGCTCTTTTAAGAATTTTACAATCAAGCTAAACCAAAAAGATCAATAAGCAAGGTCTCTTTAAAAAAAAATTGAGAATTCTTGTGGTTCTAGAACGAAGCCAGTTGGAAATTGAAAAAAGAAAATATATATGTACATGCACCCAGTTCCCATAACTAAACACCTAGAGGAACAAATCAAAAGCCACATCAATTATAAGTCTAAGCATGTAGAAAACCACATAATACAACCAGTGTTACTAATAGAAGGTTACAAGCCCTGTACCAAACCATGCCACAAAGTTGGCACAATAAGCATCTGCAATAGAAAAAAAGGACTACAAAGAACATTTGTATCTAATTTCAATGAGTGGGCAGAACAAAGAAAAAGCTAGAAAAAACATAACACAGAATTTGAAAACTTTCATCAAGAAACTGACACTTGATTTACTGACGATTTAGTAACTGGTACAGAAAAAAAAAATTAAATTAAAAGAAAAAAGATATCTTTTCCTGATATTACAAAAACCAAGATTCATATACGGTCTCTTGACGAATTCTTTTCCAAGTCATAATAACTAAATCCTGATATTCACTCTTATATCCAAACAATTTGCTAATTATTGTTAAAATTATCATGCAGTATTTCCCGTAAAAATGGAATAAAATCCAGATATAGAACTAGAGGTTACTAAACTGGATGTGAGGGAATTGTATTCAAGATAGAAGACAAGACTTTTCTAGATCTTGTACATCCAAAGAATTTGCTAGAAGATATTCAAGTTTCAATTGTTGAAGATAAAAGCATTTAAGATAGCATTACCTCTCACAAGCAAACATAAATAATTGCTGTCTGCTCCCCTCCCTACCCTTCTAAGATTCTCATATCAAATCTCCCTGACCAGAATTATCACCCAAAGAGCACTAAGTTATTAAAACTTTGATATTTAAGGAATAAAGGAGCTCATAAGGAAGACAAAGTCCACTCTGAACCCTAAAATCGTGAGAATACCAAACTAGAAAATTCCAAACACATTAACTTTCTTCTAACACTCTCCAAAGAGAAACCTACCATCCCAAAGCCATATATATGAAATTATTGTCACTTCTGAGAAAACAACAAGTAAGAATATAAATCACAAAAACTTGATTTTAATGTTGCCATAGTTTGAAAATTTTGAAAAAAAAAAAGAAAGAAAGAAAGAAAGAATTAAAGAAAGAGAACTTGCAAGTCCACTCCCCATGAAGAATCATCTCTTGCTCTCACTTAGGGGAGCCGTGTACAAAACTTAGGTTTTCAGTAAATTATACCTACATTCTGATGGTTCCTACAAGATTCATGCTTTAAGAATTTTCATGTCTCAAAACTAGAAAAAGCCCTGAAGGAGCTTAACATGAAACAGAGTATTAGTAGATCCCTCAGTTTTCTATCAGAAACAAAGTATTAGTAAGATCCACTACCTAGTTTATATTGTGCACTGTTACAGCCATATTCACATTTAAATCTTGGGACTCCCAAAATCACCAACAAATTGAGAGGCAACTCACTTCAGGGTGCAGTCAACTGAAAAAAAGAAAGGGTGATCAAATGGTAGGCTGGACTTCTACAGACACAGAGTAGATCACTGTATTAATTTGTCACAAAGAGCAGTCCGGAAATTTCCATTCAAAATGGTAACATACAATTGCTCCCAAGCAGCAAAAGTTGTATGTGTTCAGTAATCCTGAAAGCTAAAACTTGTAATTAGGACCCAACAATGATATTAAGTTAGAGCACATACCATGATGCACGTGAATCAAACACAACAACCTAGATTGTTATTATTTAATTAATACAATTGAAGGAAAACAAGACCTGTAACTTAAACTAGATTTTATATTATATTTAGAAACCATTAATTGCAAAAGCTCAAATTTTATAAGTAAAAGCGCGAAAATAATATTTAAATTCTAACAAAAACAAGCTATATATCCCTAAGTTAATATAGAATAACACATTAAGCACACCAAAACCAAATGATCTTGCACCTTCACACTGAAAAATTTGAATGGATATAAAATTATCTAAACCATAATTTACATAGTTTTAGTTACGCATTAAGGTCCAATGTAGACCAACCAGATCAAAGAAACTTTGACATGTTAGGACAAGGCTCTCCTAGCTCTCATATTCCAATTGCTAAAATTGCCCACCCTCTTAATCTCTTGATCCTTTTGAGTTTCCCATATGAAAGGACCATAATAATTGAAGCATTTCTATCAGACTGACAGGAAGGCATAGGAATAGCAATCAAAACTGAATAGACTGCTGCATTAAGAGCTAAAACCTCACCTCTTCAAAACGATTCTCTCGGAATGCAAGGTTTCCATTATTCACCAAATCAAAGACATGACTGTATCTATCCCATGGCAATGATCCCTCTCCCTCATTGGCCTGCATTTCAAATGGAATTACGCCTTCAGATTTCCAAACAGTCTTCAATTGCCAAGACTAATCAATATACTATAACATGATATAACACTCCATTGGGCTACTGAGCAAGTGCAAAAATAAATAAATAAATAAACAGAGATTATGTCTCTCACATTCTTCATTTGAAGCCAAACAAACAAGGAAGTTCACTCACTTAGCTACTTTGCAATTATATCAAAGGAAAAAGAAAAAAAAGATTATGCGAAAAAATTTTCTTACTTTTCTCGTAGTTCTTGTAGCTGCTAGATGCAGCTATTAAGCCATCAACTAATTTTCAAATTTAATTGTAACAGAAAAGTAACTAGCACCACACAATCAAATTTCATGATAACAAGCATCAGTGTGAATATTATATATTCATCAATAAAGTTAACAAGTAATTCTAATAATCTTTCTTCGCCCTCAAAGAAAAAAAATCATAAAAATTAAATTTGATTTTTAATTCTCCTCGGTTTTCTCGGCAACCAACCAAGAAGTAAACGGAAAAACAAATGAAAGCAACAAAACTACCACAGTCAAATCCTTGTCTCTCTCCAAGCTATTCTTAGCTAACAAACAGTCCAAAGAAGTGAACGAACAAAGCAAACAAATATGAAGGCAAAAAACATGTAAACAACTGTTTGGCTTCCAAGAAAAAACGAAGAAAGAAAACAAGAACTAAAAATCTCCGCCTCGACGCGTTTCATTCCCAAAAAAAATGAAAACATTCATCCACGCAGTGCAAAATCGAAGACTCAAAACTTCACATTATTCACTGGAACCACATCACAGCACAAACAAATCATTTCTTAAACCGAAACGAGACTTTCCAAACAGTAAAGACCTCGACATCATCAACTTCTCCACAGTTTCTCAGCATCCAAACAGCTAAATAAGAAAAAAGAAAAAAAAGAGAAGAAAGTTCACCCAAATGTAGTCATCCACGTCGTCGATTCCCTCCAAAACGGTACGAGACGACGACGCTTCGGCAGACATTGCAAAATAACAACTTATCCACAGAATTCAGCAGCCAAACAGAGAGAATTTGAAGAGAAAAAGTGTGAGCATCGTGTTCGTTTCAGTATCCTTCTTTGGTTACACGGACCAAATTCCACTACGTGGTCTCTCCGTCTCTCTTCCTCTTGTAATGCAGACTGCTTTAATTTTATTTATTTATTAATTAATTAGAGGCTGTGAGGTACCTATTTACACATGCTTATATGGCAGAGCGGGAGTCGGTTGATTCTCTGGAAACTTTTTATATGGTACGGGGAAATGATTTGGTGTTTTCCTGTTTTTGCGATTGGATCTGTGTGATTGGAGCAAATTAGAAGATATGAGTCAACTGTGTGACGTGGATTGTTCCTATTGGTTCCAGTGTGGAAACTGGGGTTTTGGTTTTTAAAGTTACTGTCAGTGTTCGATCTGTGGTGACGATCAGAGCTGATATGCTACTGACAGTGTAGATGTATCCCGTACGCATCGTTTGAAACGCGTGCGTAACACGCTTCATTTGCCTGACGTGGGGTATCTAGTGTTATGGATACGGATGGTATAATTAAATTACTATTATTAGTAGCATAAGTATTTTCAATTTAATTATCATATTTATATTCTTTAATCAATTACAAAAAATATATTTTTATAATAAATATGAATGATGATTGGAATCTTTATAAAACTATCAATATTAGGAACCTGATTAAAAGTTAATCAATTTATGAAAAATTTAGATATTATATATATTAAACGTCCGATAAATTTTGTATGATCCAATAAGAGGTTTGATAAATGCTTGTTAGGTACTATTAAATACTATTTAATGTTTGATAAAATTTATGAGATATTTTTGAATAGTATTAAATATATTTATCATTAAACAAAAGATGACGGTATTAAAAAATTTTAAATACGAGTCAAAACTCCAATTTGCATTACTATAATACTTTCGCGATGATTCACGCGCTAAAGTTAGGATGGAAATGGTTAGTCATCTTGCACATGTTATTTAACTGAGAGTAGTTTACTTCTCAAAATAAAATAAAGAATTGTTTGTTTGACGCGTAAAAAGTAAGTGATTTATTTTGTTGTTGTTTGTGGTTACGAGAATGAGTTGGAGGCAGGAGCAGGCAAAGCAAAAAGCTAGCCGTCTGGAATTAGAATTTGATAGAACGGCAACCGTCTGAGGCTGAGAGAAGCACTTCCTGACAAAAGCCAAAACACAAATTAACTTTAAAACCCTCAAAAGACAGAAGCAGAACCAATCAATGATCAACCCTTAAAGACGGAAGAAGGAAATATTCGAACTTGTCCTGCATAGAGTGTATTTAATGTGAAAGCCATAAAGAAGAGGCCAGGACGTCTTGTCTTAGAGTGAGTGGTTTGTACTTTGCTGAAGGCTTTTGTTGTGAAACATGTACATAAGGCCACGTTTGGTGGCAGATGTCCACAATTTATTTAGAAGCCAAAACGTTATCCTTTTAAGTATTAAATCGATTGATATGTATTCTAGTGGACAACAAATTCTAAGGGCCAAGGCAATTTTTTTTTCCCGGAAAGAGAAAAAAGTTTTCAATGTGTCTTTGGTGGTTACAAAGTCTTTAATGCATCAGATATATATTAAATACATCAAATAAAAAAACAATTCTTAAAATAATCGTATAACTTCAAAAAGAATTTCATTTTGAAAAATTCTTTCATCATAATCCTCTACTCGATAACTGTGTAACTCAAAAATTATCAACCTGTCGAAATATTGTTGAACTGTCAAATTGTGTTGTCGAGCACATAATTATGATGGGAATCATATACATGTAATAAATTTATCGATTAAAACCTCACTTTCAGCCATTTTGTTCTGATATAGGGGTTTTCTAGATGGTCCTTTTTGTATCATTTAATTGGTACATTGAGAGGTACAGACACAATTGGGCGCATAGTGAAAGGCCTAAAATATACCATAATCTTCCTTTGGGATAAAACAATTAAGGAAAGAGTAGCGGCAGATGAGAAGAATATGCACTCAAAAGCTGTACACGTTTTAGCCGTTCTTCTGAAAAATGATATAACTTTCAGCTCATCATGCATTTGATCAAGAACCCGTTTATTTTGTGCAGGCTTCTATTGGCAAATTTGTCATCTATTGGCTGTGAACAAGTGAGAAAAGTTAAGCTGAATGGTAATTGATAAACTATGACGAAAACTTAAGCTGGTTCTTATCATAACTCTCGTCTTTACTTAGTAAATACTTGGAATCTGCCACCTCTAAGTGGTCACTTTCGTTACTCAATTATCAAAGTCTTATTTGGAGGCCAAGAAGTATCGTTGAAAGTTGATGATCATAAGATAATCTTATACCACAATTATGAAATAGTCAATGCCGTAAGAGTATCTTTGTATTAATTTATTTTTAAATGATTAACGACCTCCGCAGCTTTAGTGTTAAACGATTTTGCATGTAAGTTTCGGCCGAAAAGCATCCACGGTCTCCTGAATGTTTTGACCTGTTTATCACGCACTTGATTTCAATAAACAAATGAAAAACTATTAGATAGATAGATAGCT
>JANLJB010031069.1:0-23743 GCA_026212285.1 Bursera cuneata | reverse complement strand
GTGCTGCCCTATAATTCAAATACGCGCCCAACAAGTGTGGATTCGATGTAGACAACAACAAGAACAAGTTCTGTTTTTGGTGTTAACTTATTCTGGTTCCGGGTGAAACTGTTGTCTTGAGACTGAGAAGGACCAAATGGAGGTGGTTTATTTGTTACCTTATGTCAATAAATTTGATAACAAGAATATCATTTACCATACGGTATAGTAGACAATTACTAGCATTTGCCGACATCTTGGGTTATAAAATATGTGCTCATGTGTTTGGGTTTGGAGATCTTGGGAGTGTTTTTTTTATTGAGGCACTTTTGGGATGTTAAAAATGTTTTTCTTGCGTATTTTATGATGGTCAACCGAAATGAATAAAAATGTTAGAAGCATATGATAAGTATCTAGTGGCAACTACGATGCTGGAGTGCTAGCTTCTTCTCCTTGGACCTTGGTATGTTACCACCAAATGTGCACCCATACAAACAAGACGATAGAGTTTCGCGGCGTTTACAAACCAATATTTGTTTGTGATGTTTGTTGACCAATTTTTGCAAGTTTTTTATACCATTTATTGGTTACAACTCGACAAGTGATTTATCCAACTTAGACTTTTCATCTTTGTCAACGATGGTTACGTTACTCACCAGATCCCTGAAAGAGAAGTTTACTTTCAATAGCCTAACCCTTTGTGAAATGCTTTATGACTATTCAAAAAGATGGCTTAGTGCTGAATGAAAACAATGCTGTTCTGAAATATGAGAAAGCAGAACTTAATGACATCCATAAGAGTACGCAGGACAAACTTGGTAAATCTCTTTCAAGTGAAATCCAATGAATCTCTAACATGGAAATAGAATGTTAGCTTAACTTTAACCTGTTTAAAATAAGGGCTAGAGATATAACACAAATATTGAATATAAGAACGTTTTGATAGGAGTTTCAAATTGTATGTGATATCACCTTAGCATGTAATTTGTTTTTCAGCACATAACAAGTTTTCAGATTCAATATTTCGGGGAGACCCAAAAATAAATAAATACTGAAGAGATAGATCAATCAATTTGACTTTAAACTTCAAAGGTCAAATTATCATTCTTACAGATTAATTTTGCAATTAAATATCAACATCAGCCTATTTTTAGGAACATGAATAACAATTTTCTATATACATGTCAGTCTAGCTGGTAAATGTTAAGACAATTGTTGATCTTCTGAGAGATACTTTTCTAATACATCACTCAGAATGGATAACCAATTTTTTTGCCACTAATCGGATGCCTGCACTCTGCTGATAGTCGTATGGATCTAAGGAGAGGAATGCATCCACAAAGGTCCCAGGTTTTAAATAGGCATCAAGTTCTGCAGGTTCAAATTTCGAGAACACAAGCTTTTGTACGGTGCCAGATGCTTCTTTCTGGCATATCTCTGTGCCATAGTGGACATCATCTCCATCTACTACTGTAGGTATGCTGTGAAAAAACAGAGGGAAAACAAATCTAATTAAGTTTGTATTCTCAATAAATGGGGAAACAACAAGACTCTTCTAATTAAATTGCTGATTCATCTCCAATGAAGCTAATTATCAATGCTTCATTTGTTTCTGATAGTGATCAACGTGTAAAATAGAGAGTTCACGATATTGCAACAGTCAATTTCATCTGTAAAATTATTACAAACTTTTGTCCAGCTTCATTTCTTGATTGACCAGAAAATCATGAAAACCAAAAAATTTTACCCTCCATGCAAACTAAATCCCAATATATATATACACATATAAAGAGGTAAACCAAGCCTACTTCAAGCCAGTTAATAGGAAATCACTGTCCGAACTTCTTAGGCCAGCTGTTTTATGTTCATTTTATTTTGTAATTCTCAAACCAATTGCAGCAACTACTAAGAAGCACAGTTTAAACTAAAACATGGGTTATCTTAACATGTGCATAGAAAGCTAAAAGTAGTAAACATTTGTACTATCTTACTATTTAAGGAAGTCAAATTCATTTATTACAAACAAAACATTTCTTAAAATGGTAAGATTGTATTAAATGTTTACTTTTTTTAGCTCCTTTCCTAAGATAATCCTCAAAACATTCATACAGAAAAAAGTATCATGGTATCCTAATTCCTGAGGTATGCAGTTCGATGTGTAAATCAAGAGAATAAATATTAAATAGTGTTTCCTAAGCTGAAGCAACCATTCATTTCCTTGGCATAATAAAGATAATAGTTAGAACAATATGGCAAAAACTTACTGCAATCTTGCTGTGGGATAGTTGATGAAGCCATTTTTTCTGGTCACAACACGCCTCCATTCAGAGCTACTACCAGAATCAGTCGCCAACTTCTGTACAACACTCTCACAGGCATCAAGAACCCTACATAAACTTGGGCATGCATCAACCACAAAATTCAACCGGGGCCTACCAGCATTATCAACAAACTTCGAACTTATTCCGAATCGCACTTTCAATCGAGAACAACAAAGCTGCATAATGACATCTCTGTGCAATATCTTAAGTCTCTTAATTTGACTACCAGGATACAAAGGGACAAGAGATGCACTGATAGATGGAATGAAAATTTCATCAGGTTCTATAAATTCAGTATGGCCACTAGAACCCTCAGAGACAGCTGCTATGGAATCTATCTCAGGAGACACTAGCTCTGTTTTCTCTTCCATGGTGACATCTGGTTGAACAGAGTTAGTTTCCATCTGATTGCTGAGTTGGCCCATATCAAAAGGATCTGGTTGATCTGTATTAGCTACAGATTCCTCCCCTGGTCTGTGAGTCACAAGAGAAAATATAGGATGGTCTTCCCCCGTCCCTTGATCTGGGAGAGACAAATTTGGAGTATCTTCCAATTTAAATCTTGAAGAGGGAGTGCTGGTGTGTTGGCTTGTCCCCTCTGGGGATGATTTACTATTGCTACGACTTCTTGTAGTAGCATTTGGGGAAACCCAACTGTTCACTGTGAATATGTCTGGGAGACTTGACTCCTGTAAATTTGGCAAAAAGTTTGGTTAACTCCTACAAAATTAGTCCCATGAAAGATGCAAGTCCACCAGTCATCCCACTTAATACTCATTTAAAGTCAAATATATATAAGAAAACAAAGCCTAGCAGTCATATGAGCAATGGAAGATGCATTGCAATTTTCCTATTTTTATGCTTGCTCCAACTCTTCAACTGAAAAAACCTCCAAATTTTAGTGCAGGAGATTTAATCCCAAGATCTTACGTACAACTACAAGAGATCTTACCAACTAAACTAGATGTATCTACAATAATTACACTTCACCTTAGCATGTGCTATATTTAATAAGCTTGCAATTTTAACAGGATGATGTTGCTTGGTGTTTCACAGCACATCATGAAGCATGAATATATCCTAACTCTAAAAAGATTGTAGGTTTATACATCGAACTTCCGGGAGGATCTTCACCTATTGCCAAAATTCGGACAGCCATGTACCTATTGTTGGTAATATGGGCTGATCAATGTAAAAACACGCTGTGACAAGATCAACTACCAATAGAGCATGGAAAATTCATTGAATGACAAGTAGAATTGATGCTTGATATTTTAAACTTGACAAACAGGGATATTATAGCAACTTTCAATGTGCAATGGATTATCATTCCCTTCAAATTTTTTTTTTTTTTTTTTTTTTTCAAGAAACTATAANCAACTTTCAATGTGCAATGGATTATCATTCCCTTCAAATTTTTTTTTTTTTTTTTTTTTTTTTCAAGAAACTATAAAAACTGTATTGAATCTAAGAGAGATGGTTACAAAGTGGACTAGATGACCACTATAGAATTACCAGGAACAAGACAGTCGCACAATACTTAAGAACTTCAAGATTCATCCGAACATCATCTAAGCTCCTGAGAGATCACAGTGAAATAATATTACCTCAAGCAAAAAGGCTATAGCAAACAAAATAATATCTCACAGAATCTAGAAATACCTATGAGTCTGCTGTCCAAGCCCAAAATAGGTTGCAAGAGAAGCCATCTGCACAGATATTAACATATCAACATGCAAAAGTAAATATTAATCACATACTCAAACAATAAAACAGTAGTATAACCCAGAAAAACTGAAAGCAACTCAGAGATCCATCAATTCAAGGGATAGTACACAAGATACTTAAAAAAAAGAACAGATTGCAAGATATCTAATAAGTCTAAAACATAATAGCAATATTCATGAGTTTCTCAAAATTAATCAAATGACGTTCGCATTTCACACATATTACATAAAGACAGCTTCAAATTTATAACAAGTTTTTATGGCAAACAATGGTTTCGACATGACTGTGGAATTCAAAATGCCTTATTAATAGTCATGATGAAAGTAAGCGAGCGAGAAGTTCAACAAAAACTTGGTTTAACGGGGAAATAGGTTGGGGGGGTGGGGAAGGGACGGGGACGGAGAGAGGATGTGGTGGGGTGTGGTGTTGTTGTGGTGGTGGTGGTAAATCAAGTGGACATAGAAGGAAGAAGGAGAGACCATTTCCCCGACTGGCTATAGAGAAATGATAGCGAAGCAAAAAAGAAAAAGATATTGTCCCTTCTAATTCATAAAATGGGCAAATTTTACCCCTGTTACATACAAGATATAAAGCTTCATCGTGTAAGGACATTATGATCAAATTGGCATACAAGAGATTTCTCTTCCCTTCCCTTCCCTTCCATCTTGGAGGGAAACCAAACAATGAAAAGTTGCGACTCTCATCTCTCAACCAAAAAAAAAAAAAATGAACCCCTTTTTCCTTTCTCTCCTACCAAACATTATTTACAAGCATACAACAAATATCAGAAATGTTAACGGTCAAGTTATATATGGAAATTCTACAATTACAAAGAGCTCAGCGTTGCTACCTTCATGTCACCAGCTCTCCTTCCAAACCTCTGAGTCAACAATGCCAAGGAGTCGATCGTCCCCTTGGGCTCCGGAGGGGGCCGCCCCACCTCAGCAAATGCCTCTCTTATTCTCGCACAATCAAACCTCACAATGTTGTGACCCGCCCATATCCTCCCTACACAGAGGCGATGAGAATTTTACATCAAAAATTGAATTAAAAACAAAAAATAAAAACAAAAAAAAAAAGGTGAGCAGCTAGAAACCAACCGTCAAGGATGTCGAAGACTTTGTCGGCGATATCAGCGAAGGTAGGGGCAGGAGCGACTGCGTCCGGAGTGATGCCATTGCAGCGGACAGAGAGAGAAGAGATTAGAGAAGGGTCGGCGGGTCGGACGAGGGTGGAGTAGCTGTCGAGCTCCTCCAGTTTCTTAGGACAAACGAGGATGGCTCCGAACTCGAGAATGGCGAAGCGTTGGCCGGGTCGAGTAGGAACGGTTGTTTCGACGTCGAAGAAGGCGATTTCGGATCTGTCTCCTTGTAGGCCCATCATTACAAAGGTGTTTTGGAGCACAGGATTCAGTAGGATAAGGTCGTAGAGTCGTTGAGGGAGGCTCCAATATGATTGGTATTTAAGGAAGAGCGTTTTTGGGTTGCTTGCTCGACAGGCTTTCTGTTAACTTTCACGGATGTGATGGTTTACGTGAAAAAGTAAGTTTTTTTTCTAAATATTTAATTAAAAGAAGTATAAAGTTAGTTAATATTAGAGAGCAATAAATAAGTACGGAGCTAAGCGTCAAAAAAGACTTTAGTTCAAGTTTTTTTTTTTTTTTTATAGTTATCTTTATCATTTTAACCAATTACAAATCATGAAAGCTAGACTAGTAATGAGTTGGAATCTTAAAAATAATTGGAATTTTGGTAAAAATACATATTAATTATTGGAAAAATTTACTCTAATCCCAAGTTCTGGTAAACTTTTACAACAGTTTGTTTTTAATGGGATTACAACGCAAAAGAAGGCAGCGTGAACGGAATTAAGCAAATGGGGTAGCCCGTAACGTAACATGGTGCTGACTGAGAAACCAGGAACCCCAGGCAACAAGTTAAATTGAGCATGTACCCCAAGAATCATTCCTTGCGTTGATGTACAATACAAGTACTACTAAATCTACAATTTCAAGCAATAGTAGTAGCCTGAGTGCCTTCTCCTACCGTCCACGTCTCCTCCTCAACAGATTATTACTGAATAATATAACATGCAATAGGCCTAGGCCTCGCAATTAGCACATTGAAGTTATTGACTTGTTAATTGGTCTTCTTTACAGTACAGAGATATTGCAAGTCATAGGATTCTGAAGTAATAGATATTGTCACAAAAGAACTTGCTCTGTTTAAAAGCATACGAGGGAGATAGTTACACAAGATGATGGATAAATTGTGTTCATTGACATTCTGGTTCAGTTGCAACAATGCACTGAAGATATGTGTTATTAATGTTCAGTAAATTATTTTCCTTAACATGTCGAACAAATTATGCATTTTGAATGACGATCAGGTGGATTGCAATCATAAACTAGGATATCATAATAACATTGAATTGCCTGCGTGGTGTTTTCTGTATGTTGTGTGATAGCATGAACGCGTTTGTAGATGTGTGTATGAGAGAGAGAGGTTCAATTGACAGTAAAGTGAATTATAAATAATAAATCCGTCTGTTAATTTACAAGAGTCAGCATCTTTTGGAAGATAGGAGAAAATTTTGCTATGCTTGTGTTCGACCTGCCTTATATGAGGTGAAAGTGGTTCTCTAGTATCGATAACACTATACATGATAATCAACTGAGCCCTACATGAGAGACGTTACAGAAAGGGATTTCAGCAGCAGCCACCATTAGGAAAACTGATGACTAATATTCCTTTTCCCTAAATGATGGATTCTCCTGTTACAATGATGAAAGACTTTTAACTCTCCAATAACAAGGTCACAAAGGATTTCAAAAGTTTCTTGGACGATTTCAGCTGGAATGACCACAAGAACTTTCGCATTGCTGTCATAGTAAAGAATGCAGATAATGGAAGAGGTGAAAAACCAAATTCTCTTGCTATTCTTCAACATCCGATAACAGCTCTGATATGTCTGGCTTGTAGCCTTTCCACATAGCATGCCTGGTGATCTCGCCTAGCATCTTATAAATTAAAGAGGTATGCTTATGCGTCATGTCACCAGCCACAAAATCATGAACAACTCCATTTATTTGGACACGACTTCGACCAGGAGGCTTTCTCACACCCATCTTAATCATTTTCTGTCTCACTGCAGCTACATCATGCCACCTCTTGGCAGTAGCATAAACATTAGCCAATAGTACTAGATAACCTGAAGCTTGGTCAGAGTCAAGCTCCAAAACCAAATTCTGAGCAACCTGCGAGGCAAGTTCAGCATTGTTGTGAATTCTACAACCACCAAGAAGAGCACCCCACACTGCATCATTTGGTTTAATGGGCATATTCTGAATAAGATTGCACGCTTCATCCAAGAACCCGGCACGGCTCAAGAGATCAATCATGCACCCATAGTGCTCGATCCTCGACTCAACGCCCCAACTTTGATTCATGCGCTCAAAAAATTGGCGACCCTGATCAACAAAGCCTGCATGGCTACAAGCACTCAGAACCCCGAGGAAGGTTATCTCATCGGGTCTTGCTTCATTTGCGCCCATTTTTTCCATCCATTCAAACAAGACAAGAGCTTCTTGAGCATAACCCTGCTTTGCAAATCCTGTGATCATGCTTGTCCAAGAAATGGTATTTCTCTTCTGCATCTTTCGAAAAATTTCATAAGCTTCTTCAATCTTACCACAGCTAGCATACATATGTATAAGTGCATTGTTCAAAGAAACCAAAAGTGGCTCTTTTCCAACCAAATATTTCTCTTCAATATACAAATGTATCCACCTTCCCAATTTCAAGTCCCCCAATTCAGCACAAGCGGACAAAGCTGCCACCAATGCCACCTGGTCCAGTCCCACACGGGCTCTCCTCATCTCATTAAACAAAGACAACGCTTGCTTACACAACCCATTCTGAGCACAACCGGAAATCATAGTGGTCCATGAAACAACATTCCTTTCTGGCATCTCATAAAAAACTCTCCGCGCTTCATCAAAATCTCCACACTTAATATAAGCCTTCAGCAACGAGTTCCAACTCACAACATTCTTCTCGGACATTTCATCGAACGCGCGACGTGCATACTCAACGCCCCTATCCCCTCCCTTCATCGCATACAAATTCACCAAATTCGTCCTAACAAACACGTTTGACTCATAACCATTTGCCAAAAGTCTCCCATGAAACTGTTCCCCTACTCTAAACAAACTACATTTCGCACAAGCAGTTAAAAGAAAGCAATACGTGTACTCATCAGGCTCGGCCTCTTTTGCCACCATTTGCTTAAACAATTCAACCGATTTTCGCGGCGTTTCACTCCTAGCATATCCTCTAATCATTTGGTTCCACACAGTAGCACTTGGGTTTTCGATTTCATCAAAAACTTTGCGTGCATTATGGAGATTACTAGATGTTATGTAGAGAGATAATAGCTTTACAAGAATGTAGTTTTTCTGTGTAAAGTTGTTAACAACTATTTGGGTGTGAACTTGGGTGAGCTTTTTAATTGTGTCACAGCTCTGTAATATAGAGAAGAGGTGCTGTTGTAGAGCTCTGGGCCCTCGTGCTTGATTGGCGTGTAAGGATTCTTTCACAAACATCTAATTTTGGCGGGAAAGACTAGGTCGCCACAACATGAATCCGTTGGCAACAGAGTAACTATTGGAGATCCAAAGCTCTAACATTTTCCATTTATATAATATTCAGCCAAAAAGTGGGAAAGAGTATTTCAAAATTTTTAGAAATTATTATTTTTTTCAAGAAAAATATATAAATTTATTTTAAATTATTATTTAAAAAATAATTGATAAATGAATAATAAATAAATTAAATAACTGTATTATTTAGAATTAGGAGTATCTTATTTACTTCAACATTTTAATGACAATTATAAAATTTAATTTTTTAATTAGATAAAATTATCTAATAATAAATCTTAAGTTAAAAAAACTAAATACGTTAAAATATTTGAATAATTAATAATTAATACACTTTAATATAATAAACAAGTATTAATTGGTAAATTAGTATCATAAACACTCCAAGTTTTAGATTCGCTTCTTGGCTGTGCTTTTTGTAGAAATAAAACATTTTTCGCTCTTTGATGGTCGTTATTGACCGTTGAAAAGGAAAAGGCAAGAAATAGATGGACAAGTAAAAACATCTCATAACATAAGCAATGTTCAAGATTTTCCCGCCAAAACAAACACTTCTCTACGTCAACCACTCTTTAAGATCAATCTCTGCATCATCAGTACCATCAACATCACCACCATCGTCAATATCAACACCTTCTACATCATCATCGTCATCTTCATCTTCATCTTCGTCATCTTCATCACCGTCGTTTACAACTCGCTCAAGTCTAACAGATGCTATACTGAACGCCAAAACTCCTAACCAAGCACTCAGCCTTTTCAATTCCTCTACTAAGAAACTAAACCCCACCAAGAGTCTTGCGTCCTTTTCAGCTACGATCCATGTCTTAACCAATGCTAAATTGTATAGAAAGGCCAGGTGTTTGATGAAAGGCCTAGCTGAGTATCTTCTCACTTCTAGGAAACCCCACCGTGTCTGTTACGTTTTATTTAATGCTCTTAACAGTTTAAAGAGCTCGAAATTTAATCCCAATGTCTTTGGGACACTAATTATTGCATTTTCTGAGATGGGTCTCGTTGAAGAGGCACTGTGGGTTTACTGCAAGATGGGAGTTTTGCCCATAATTCAGGCGTGTAATGCTTTGTTGAATGGGTTGGTTAAGAAGGAAAGGTTTGGTTGCATGTGGGAATTATATGAGGGTATGTTGCTGCGCGGGTTGGTTGCTAATGTTGTCACCTATGGGGTGTTGATTGATGGCTGTTGTGGTCAAGGTGATGTTTTGAAAGCACATAGTTTGTTTGATGAGATGGTTGCAAACGGAGTTGAACCGACAGTGGTGGTCTACACAACTCTTATTCGTGGTTTATGCAATGAGAGTAAGATGACGAAGGCTGAAAGTGTGTTCAGGTCAATGAGAGAATCTGGTGTTCTTCCTAATTTGTACACTTACAATGCTCTAATGGATGGCTATTGCAAAGTGGCTGATATGAGACAAGCACTTGACGTGTATAAAGACTTGTTGGCTAATAACTTGCTGCCAAATGTTGTTACATTTGGCAGCCTAATAGATGGGCTATGCAAAGTGAGTGAACTGAGAGCAGCAAGCAATCTTTTCATTTGCATGGTTAAGTTTGGTGTTGTTCCTAATACATTGGTGTATAATTGTTTGATTGATGGTTATTGTAAGGCAGGAAACCTGTCTGAAGTAATGGGCTTGTTGTTTGAGATGGAAAAGAATAAAATTTTGCCAGATGCATTCACTTACAGTATACTTATTAAGGGTCTCTGTGGTGTGGGTCAAGTAGAAGAAGCAGCTTCTTTGTTTCAAAAAATGAACAAACAGGGAATTGTTGTGAATGTTATGACATACAATTCACTTATTGACGGATACTGTAAAGAAGGCAATTTGCGGAACGCTTTGGATGTGTGTTCTCAAATGACAGAGAAGGGTGTTGAACCCAATGTCATTACCTTTACTACTTTAATAGATGGTCACTGCAAGGTGGGAAACATGGAGGCCGCCATGGGTTTGTACTCAGAAATGGTTATTAAAAGCCTCGTTCCTGATGTTGTTGTCTATACAGCTTTGATTGATGGGCATTGTAAAGATGGTAACATGAAAGAAGCTCTCAGGCTGCATAAGGAAATGTTAGAGGCGAGCCTTACACCCAATGTTTTCACAATCAGTTGTCTGGTTGATGGCTTTTGTAAAAATGGAAGGATTTCTGATGCAATCATGTTGTTTTTGGAGAACACTGGTAAAAGAGAAGACTGCTATTGTTCCCCTAATCATGTGATGTATACGCCAATTATACAAGCTTTGTGCAATGATGGTCGGATTTTTAGAGCTAGCAAGTTTTTCTCAGATATGAGAATTCATGGTTTAAAGCCAGATGTGTTCAGTTATACTGTCATACTAAAGGGGCATTTTCAAGCCAAGCATATGCTAGATGTGATGATGCTGCATGCAGATATGATAAAGTTGGGTATTGTTCCTAATGCAATGATTTACCAGTTCATAGCTCAGGGCTACCAAGAGAATGGATATTTAGGTTCAGCTGAACGCTGTTTTGAGTGTTTGAAAGAATTAGGTATTTTGTATGTTGAATCGGGACCTATGACAGGGCCTTTTCATTGTCATATAAAGCCAGAATCTGTGATGACTGGAAACACAATGTCAATTTGTGGTTAATTAATGTGGCAGGAAAATTCGTATCTTATGAAGGACTACTGGATGTTTAAGGAGACGTATAGCAGCTTTATTCTTTGTAGTGGAGCTTATCCAAATCGGCAAGTTGCATCAACATGCTATTAAGTAGGGAAGGTTGACATTAGCTGAGGCTGCCTATATATTATTCTTTTAACAGGTTTTGCACTTCAGTGGTTGCTGACACACTGGATTTACTTTTCTCATCTCTTGAGGAACTAAATCCTGATTTCAAGAGCATCATGCATGTTTAAAGAGCTTCTTATGGGTTGATAAAGATTTTTTGGCATATCTGGTGGACCAGCGGCATTATTACTTTGACAAATAAGCTCAGATTCTTCAGAGGGCTATGCTGAGTCATATCAGTGTAAATTTGTTTTCCCAACTTAAAATTTTACTTTGTTGTTGCTAAAGAGCAGATGTTGGTGTAATACAATCGCCCTGCAAAGAGTATTTCAAATTTGTAAGATGGAAAACCATAGTCTCTTTTTTTTCACTAAATGACCTTTCTTCTATCGATTCTATTCAAGCATGTACTTCTATGTAGGTCCATAGCCTATGCAATAGAATAAATAAAAATGCTCTAAGATACCAAACTCATCACTCTATGAATCCACTTCTATTTGCAAATTAATTGCACAAGTTTTTGTCGGCTTAATCTTCATAGGTTTCAACTTTCAACTCACTATGTCCTTGACGTTTTTGTACCTGTTCTTGCTTCTGCAGGCAAAAAAATAAGCATGGAAGGGTGGTACACAGCCATCTGTTTATCTAAAAGGAAGCAGTTGAGCATGGAAGGTTGGTACTTTACTACATTAGATAGCCAGCTATCCATCCATCTAGAAAAATGTTTGTCCGGCCAGGGCCAAGTTTTCATGAGATACGAAGCAGAACCTGCCATCTTAAAAAATAATTGACCATCTAGAAAGCAGAAGAGTGCTTGCCTTGCCAGGCCAAGGCCAAGTTTTCACTCCATAGAAAACAAAGCACGTTTCGATTCTCCTCGAAGTTGACCATCTAGAATGCTTATTATTGTGTCAAAGATATCCATCGTTTTCTTCAAACGTGTCCTAAAAATAAGCAATCCACCAACTCCAACTTCAACTCTATTGGCCCTTGGCAAAACCCAAATGGCAGCATTATTAAAAAAATAACCAAAAAAATATATATATATTAATGCCAGATTAGCACTTAGCAAATCCTTAGTTAAATTCTCCCTCGTTTCCTTTCCTTTCTCCACGGGACTTGTCGCCTTCATTTTCAGAACCTCTCTAGGACCCTCCAACTTTCCACCTCATCCCAAAAGTGCCCCTAAATTTTGGCTCTGAAATTCTGGCTCTATACTCGTCTTTTGTGTTTCTGTTTCTCTTCTTACATTTAGTCCACACAAAATCTAATATGCTATTTTCCTCTATTTATGGCTGTGATCCCTCACTCCAACTGTAACCGTTACCAAACCCCCTCCACCTCTGCCCCGCCGCCACCTCCGCCTTTCCCACCCTTCATGGAGGATGTAGAATTCCAAGCCGCTACCCTTTTCCATTCTATACCCAAATTCATTGCTGGCGCTATTTCTGGAACCCTCACTGGACTCTTCGCTCTCGGTACATTTTCTCTTTATTCGAAAGAGTTGACGATATATGCGTATTTATTTCTTTCTGTTGCGCGTAGACTTTGTTCTCTAATATGATTTTCTCAAAGCGGGCTCAGGCGATTACTGGATTTTAATTTTTTTTAAATGATTTTTGGGTTCAACTTGTGATCGTGGAATGGCTCAGGGGATTTCTGGTTATTAAAGAAAAGAAAAACAGGTTTAGTTTTTGGGATGTTTGTATTTTGGGATTCAAAAGCTAGATGGGTTTTCAGAGTCTCTAGAAACCGAACTTGTATGTGTTGGGTAGTTTCATTTGTGTGGATTCATTTTGATGATCCGGTGATATATCTTTGTGCATACGCTTGCAGCTGGAGCTTTCACGGGAGCAATAACCGGTGCTTTTGCTGGTAGGGCATCTGCTTGTGGTATTCTGAAAGGAGCTGGACTGGGTGCCATTGCCGGGGCTGTACTCTCTGTTGAGGTTTTGGAGGCTTCTCGTGCTTACTGGTGTTTGGAACGTTCTGGTTCTAGGGGCGAGTCATCTATGGTTAGTACGCTAAACCAGTTTTCTTTGTTTGTATGCCTGAGATTATTGTTGTTTGTGCACCGATTGTTGTAATTGGTCACAAGGCCATAGATTAGACTTGGTTTCATTTATTGGGGAAGATAATTATGCAAGCTATGATTTGAGAATTTGATGTTTTAACTCCAAATAGTTAGTACAAAATGCTTTGTTTGTTCTTAAGACCACATGATGAAGGGTGATGGGTGTATTGTATTGGCTATCATGGTAGATGGATTTCCAAAATCATCCCAATGTGGTATTCTTGTATCAGTTTGGGCGATGAACTGTTGTCTTAATTTTTTCGGTGGACTAATTAAATATCTTCTGGGTCCAGGCAGATTTTATAGAGGAGCTTCTTCATGAGAGGTTTGTGGAGGAACAGTTTACACCAGCAATTTTAGCTTACCACTGGCAGGTACATAATTATTTTATAACATTTTATGGTGTGCATCTGAAATTTTTTGAAGCTTTTGGATGTTAGTCAACAATGATCTTTATACCTATCATTTATCGTTACCTTTATGTATTTACATGTTATGTAGTGCTTTGAAGAGCACAACTTATAGCAAGTTGGTTTTTTTTCTAAATTTTTATTTCAGGGGTATTTTCTTTTTCAAGGTTCATTGTTTGGCAAACATAACTTCTGACTAATTAAGATTTGTGGAAAGTCATTAAGAATTCAAGATACTGCTTTTTATATATATGTAGGGAGATGTCTTCTGTGAATGTCTAGAAATATTTTTTTATGCCTAATATGGAAAATTACTAACAAATATATTTCACCTACCAAATGGACATGAGTATGATGTGTCATTATACTCCTTTTCGCAAAATCTTAATTTTTTTGCTGCAATTGCCTGTTAAAGATTTTAATTATAAATTGGAGATTTGAGTTGTTAATAAATTTTATTGGAATGGGCAGCTAAGCAAGGCTGTATCCAAAGGGTTATCAGGAGAGTCGTTGAAGAAATTACCTTGTCATGTAATCACTGATGAAGTCCAGGGAACACCGAATATCTGCTGCTCTATATGTTTGCAGGTTTCTTTTATATTAATCTATTTTATTTAAATGTACTGGCCCTTTCATTAGCCATTATTCATTGTTGTAGCAGTGGATTACTTATTATTCATTGTAGTAGTAGTGGTCTTTGCTAGTGGTTCGGTGGCATGATAATGAGATTTTTAATTTTTCTTGGTAGGATATTGTAATTGGGGAAATTGCAAGGAGCTTGCCCCTCTGCCACCACGCATTTCACTTGGCATGTGTGGACAGGTGGCTTATCAGACATGGTTCATGCCCTGTATGTAGGCGGGATGTGTAGGTTCTTGCTTTTGTGTATATAATGTATGTCGAGATTAAGCAGCTTGTGTATGTACATGTAATGTGTTTGTGTTGGTAAACTTAAAGCATTCGTAGAGTTAACTTTTAGTTATATTTTTGCGGTTGGTTACCATTTATCATAGTATAAGAAGAGTGTTAGCGTCCTACTTGAGCATGGCGGTTGGAAAACTTGAAGCTTTTGTGTTTTATAATGTTATAGTATCTCAAATATATAGTTTGTTGATGGATATCCTCATCTATGACTGAATTTGATATCTTCATGAGCTCAAAGATGATATGGAAAATAATGTCATCCATTAGTTCCTGGAATCATTGCCACTAGATATGCTGTGGTGACACCTGAGAGCTGTCTATACTAACAAAAAATGTTACACCTTAAATGTGGAGCTGTGCTTCCTCCCAAGTCCTTGGTTTGAATCTTAGTGGTGTACATTCTCTTGGGCCTATGCCCCTTGGTGTAAAAATTAGTGATTAATCGGTCTGTGTTGGAAAACTTTCGAGGAAACGGGGTAAAGGTTCTGTGAAATTAGTTAAGGTGCACATAAACCGATCTGGATATTCACGTTTGAAAGAAAAAAAAATGTTACATCATGGGAGCGTACTTTAGAGGAGTTAAATCTCGCAATGCTTTTGTGACCGTCAGGCAACTAGAAGTTGATGACCTCACTTGCTTACATGCAGATGTGCAATTGTACTGCTTGTATCGTATTGCCAACCTAAAGCATCTAGCAAGTGAGGTGGAATTAATTTATATTTATGCACGAATATTTAATAATTATTAAAGTTCACCAAATTACTGTTGTTAGTGAGAAGTGCTTCCCAGGTATTTCAGAATCAAGGGAAAGCAATTCTAGAAGGTGAAATTGATATTTTATTGTTCCAAGTAGAGTCGCAGAACTGAGAATGTCCCATCGATTAGGAACTCTTTCATGTTGTCAAGTCTTACAAAACCATTTAATATTTTGGCATTGCGGTTAAAAAGATATTTCCTGCATCCTATCATATGACTTACGATTGATTTTGCCACCTTTGGCTATAATGTTGCATTCGTTTCCGATGCGGAATCAGACTCATCAAAGAGCAGAGCAGAGCTGTATATATCTTTGTAGTTGTTGCGCGTCGAAACCGGAAATTTTGACTTTGTTTTTCAGATTTGTGCTTAAATTGGATACTTGATAGTGGCTTGGGTTGAGCATCCAAACTCTTTTCAACGTCTTGACGCCCAAACAATCCATGTCTTTTATACATTTTTCTCATGTGGAGGTAGAAATGACACATCCCTGATTAATAGTTTCATCTTTTCGTGTTTCATTGATGATGGTGGGATCTGAGGGTTCTCTGGGTTTGTATTACGTTAATGATTTTCTCAAGATGATGAAATGGCTTACATGAATATTATGCAATATCAATTAGAATTTACAAGCATGCGATACTGCAGTGGCAGTGCGGCTTTTCTCCTTAACCTGCCACCAGGTCCTTCAAAAGAGCTCTCTTAAGTTAAATTTAATTTAAAAAAAAAAAAAAGGAAGAGAGACCATGGTCAGTGTATAATATGAAGTACATATTGCCGAGAAAATTGCTTCAGTTACAAGGC
The DNA here is from genome assembly GCA_026212285.1 of Bursera cuneata. Classification (NCBI taxonomy): domain Eukaryota; kingdom Viridiplantae; phylum Streptophyta; class Magnoliopsida; order Sapindales; family Burseraceae; genus Bursera; species Bursera cuneata. The sequence goes on along the minus strand of JANLJB010031069.1, from coordinate 7,312 downwards.
AAAGATTGGATTGATGGCGCTTACGGGTTCTTACCATATGTTGAGGGGAACAGGTGGCTTACACTTAAATAAGATGACAAGGGTAAGATTTGGACAAATCAAGTAGAAAACCAATCAGTTGGTTTAATTAAGGTCCATGATTTTACTTATTTTCTTCCACAAAATAAAGCTTGGAAGAAATATGGAAAATTGATTGAAATTAAAATTAATGGGACAATGAGTATGTTACAAAAGTGCTCCAAGCAAGCTTGAATTATTTGATCACTGTAATTGATATGGTACAAAGTATGTCTCACATCCGCGCTCTTATCGCAGGCTTCATTTCTTATTGATTAATCTTCACACCAGAAAAATCAACCAAGTGACAGCAGCTCTGACAACAATATGAAACTAGCTATAAGCTGCTCATCTAGTTGCGCATATCTGCAAACAGGAAGACAACGATGGCTAACTTATTAACATCACTTCTCATACACACACATAAACAATACTGAGCACCACGCAAATTCAGAACAAAATTTAAAATGTCCATTGAGTAAGAACAACCTTGATAAAAGATTTACCGATATTTCTTGACCCTTGTTTAAATGAATTTGCAGGAAAAGTTCCATATAAAATTCTTTTATGTCATCGGAACAATCATTTTGTGTGATAGTTGATCTAGCTTTGGCTTTAAAACACTCATCATTTACTGTTCAATATTCAATTGAGAAAGTCTTAAGTGAGAAGATAATGTACGCGGTAATGAAAGATACAGATATCACATACTGAATCAAATCAGATCTATTGGTGGTTGTAAATCACACTGCAACTGCTTCTGGCCTTTTGCTGGTTTTGATTCCCCTTATAGCTGTAAAACAATAAATTTGAGATAAGAGATCGAAGTGAATCAATGTTTGTGCATAAAGTTTAATAATAAAGGTTCTGTCTGTCCATACCTTCAGCATAATCCTTAGCTCCAAAAACAGCTGAACCAGCAACCAAAGCGTTAGCTCCAGCCTCAATAACCTGCCACCATAAAAAACAATTACACAATAATTGACTTAAGTCTCATCAAACTGGATAGTGCAACTTATAGAGGGCCAATTTTTTTTGCAAATAATAATTGTTTATGCAATAAGAATTATATTGCAGTTTAGAGAGCCAAAATTTTTTGCTTTTGACACCACCCCAGCTTTGTTACTCTTTCTCATATGATGTTGTAACCAAATAGGAATATTGAGAATAATGATAATCCAAGGAAGTTGTCTTCACTCTTCGATATAACTAAACATGTTATGAAATCTTATATGCTGAAAGAGGCAGAGTCTAGGGAAATTCCAGTGCATCATCTGGAAGCCTTTAGGCAAAAATGGTGCAACAACAAACAATATTCAATAGGTTTCAGGTTTGTAAAACAGATCAAAATATATGAAGCCCACTTTGATTTTTGAAGAACCATTAGAATGAGCCTATATGTCAACAGCAAAGGAAGCTATGAACTTCATTATGTACTGAAACACTGATTCACAAATCACAATAGAGTGATATTCTTGACTAAACAAGGACAAGATAATCTTATCTTGGATACCTTATAGGCATTTTTCGGACCTACTCCACCGTCTACTTCGATCCATGGGTTTACTCCCTGCATAAGCAGCAAACAAGAGATCACTGGCTTTTAAATACATTGAAAGCAGATTATCAAAGGCCAACTAAAAAAATCAACTGAAAACAAACACAAACACAAACACAAACAAATATATATAGATGGGAAGATTATACCTTCTCTACACACATTCTTCTCAAGTCCGAGATTTTCTTTACTTGGCTCTCAATAAAGCTTTGCCCACCAAAGCCCGGGTTCACCGACATAATCAAGACAAGATCAACCACTATAAAAAATTTAGCATATCATTAGACAAAATAAGCCCAAATAGTTGTATTCGATAAATCTCTGGAAAAATGTAAATTCTAGCTCATCCTTCCTTGCACTCTATTCGTTTATATCACTTCTTGTTAAAAATTCCTTCTGGAAATATTTTGGAATCAAATAAAGAGCAGGATAACCTTGGTTGATGATATCTTATCATCTTTAAAGCATCAATTAGTTTAGTAGCTCATATGAACCTATTTCAGCAAACCAATGCCATGGGAAATAATGGCAGTCAAGCGTAGCAAGAAACCGAAACACAGATGGGGGAAGATAGAGGGAGAGAGAGTCAAATTTTTTCCAACTTAGCATACTAGAAATATACTATGCTTTCTCTACCACCAAAAGGAAATATATATTCATGTCCCCTTAACCTACCCATTAAATAAGTTTGTGCGACTAGCTAATTACTTTTATTACATTATAGCCATGTAGCATTTTTATTTACTTGTTTCATAAAATTTAGATCCACTCAGAGCATTGCCAGACATGCATCCACACTTGATTTTAAATGGTAATGCGCTGCTCAAGGGAACAAGCATTGACAGGCAAAAAACTCTTCAACAGTCATTTTTAGGAAACTCAGAAAAGGCTTCAATCCTAAGGAGCTTAAATAACATGCGGGAAAATGAGATGGGACAGAAACTCACCATCAAGGACATAATCAATTGCACTCAGTGGGGTAGCAGGGTTTAGTACAACTCCAGCTTTGGCTCCCAAAGATTTAATCTGAATGATGAAAAGATAGTAGAGAAATCAAATGAGCAAAGAACTAGTAGCACCTAAATGGTGAAAGGAATCTCCAAATGACATAATAGAAATAAAATCATGTAAATAAAAGTGTCAACAGACAGTCGCATGACAACAAGGTCTTTCCATTACTAACATCAAGCACAAAAGATTAAAACAGGATATTTAAAAAAAAAACTCTTTGGATTAATCAAGGATGAATTTTGTGGCCATAAATAAAAAGTGTATCAAACATTATTTGATGATTTATTTTTTATAATTAGGAGGTAAGAGAACATCTCAGAAAGAATAATGACTTTGGTATATTCAAGAGGCTCCAACCAACAACCTTACTAAACAATATACATTCTTCCACAGACTTGACTTCAGTTTCTTAAGTTCCAAAGATAGGAACTGACTGCTGACTATTAAAAACAGAGTCCACATCTCATAGATGGAAGATTTATCCAATTACCATATATTTTTCTTTATTAGGTACTTTTCATTCATGCAATTTTTCCAAGAACATATCAGAAAAAAACCTATACCTATGTAGCAGAAACAGAAGACAAAATTCTGTAGCAACAAAAGGCTAAGATTGTTTGGTTCCAGGAAAAATGTAATAGCCAGGTCATAGGAAAATCTTACTTGGTTAACTGTGCGATGCAAATGAATAGTGGAAGACTGCTCACAGTGTACACTGACTATATCAGCTCCGGCCTTGATAAAATCAGGCACTCGTTCTTCAGGTTCAACAATCATCTGTAGTACTTTAAGCTCATGTTAGTAAGCACATTTTTTTTATATAAAAAAGAAAAAAGAAAAGAAAAAAAAATTCCCAAAGAATGAGAAATATATGTAAATATCAATACCAAATGCACATCCAAAGGAAGATCTGTCACAGGGCGCAAGGCATCAACCACAAGCGGTCCAATTGTAATGTTAGGGACAAAACGACCATCCATTACATCAACATGAATCCAGTCACAACCTGCCAATTCCACTGCTTTAACCTAAGATAAAAAGGAAGTCAAACTCTAATACAGGTGAAAGTTGATAAATATGCAGTGCAAGTCAGAATTTTTTAATTTCCTTAGAAAGATATGAGAACATAAAAAATGTAACAAACTTATGCACTTCTAAGGATTAACAGTCATGTTGGAAGTTGAATCAGATATGCCATCCATTTGGCTATTAGGAACAATAATATTTAATCCATTTGGTTCTACAGCCAAATCACACTAAAATTTTGAAATAGCAATCCAGTAGCATAGATATTTTTTTTCAAAAAAAAAAAAAAAAAAATTCTAACCTGCTCTCCCAACTTCGAGAAATTAGCAGAGAGAATAGATGGAGAAACAATGATATCAGTTTTTGAGAACTTATCCACCCGAGATGCCTTCACTAAAGTTTGAATTTTCCTCCTGGATTCATGTAACAAGATAAGACAGAAGCATGTCAGAAGTGGACTCATGATATATGGAACAGATCGCCGCAAATATGGCAGCAATTAAGATACAAGCCTCTGCTGTTTAAGAAGGGTACATGTGCTAATGGAAAATGAATGATACTTGCAGGACAGGAAGGTTGTAGGTCTTCTTATGAGGTTGGCCTGCATTTTATAATCCTTTTTGAACTCTAACATGAAACAAAATTACTATTTTTATTTTCCTTTTCATTTAAAAAGAAAAAATTTTCTCAATGAAGCTGCAAAAATAACCATTTTATCAATGATCAGAGCATTAAGTCTTAGCTAAAACCCAATTCTTCAGCAACAAAATCAAGCTCGTCATAGTTCTAGGCTTGTTTCAATAAGAATTTTTGCCACCATGAAGGGAAAGAAACCATAGAACAAAAATAACCACAGAGATAAAAATCAAGTACAAAAATAAAATAAAACTCCTATAAATTGTTCATTTACGGAAACTTATTCAATTCATTGACTAGCACTTCCAAAGAATAATACCTATCCACACTCATCACAACTCACCTTCGTTTCTACCCAAAACATACAACATCACAAACTTGACAAAATTGAAAAATAAAGGCTCATGCAATAATATTTCGTTATTTCTCAACTGGGTTTCATCCAAGCACATAACTTTTCCATTCTAAAACCAAAAAAATAAAAAACTAAACACACAAACCCAATTCAATTCACCCAAGAAAATAAAGTTCGAAAAAAGCAATACCTTGTAAAAGTGAGTGAAGTGGGTTGAAAAAGACTGGTCTTTTGGAGCCTGAGGCCGCCTCCAAAGCCATTGATCTGGGTTGTAGAAGAACACAGTGAAGCTGTTGACATCTTTCTCTACAAGGTCTTTCCCTCTCTTCTCTTCTCTCTCCAAAGACGGGGGCCTGGTAGCTAACGGTTGGTTGGTTATTGATAGAGTCTGTCCTTCTCTAACAAAATTTTCAGCGGCAAGTCTAAGAAACTACTTCATTAAAAAAAAAATCCGAAAATATTGACAAATTTCATAAGCGTGACACGTGTGTGATTGGATTTTCAGATTGTTTGCTTATCTGCAATGGTTGGCTGCTCTTTGTAGCTGACTTGTACAAGAAAGAGAGAGAGAGAGAGAACTTCGCTTTTGCCGACGTGGGCATCCACTCAGCTTCTTTTGTGCCCATAATTCTGTTGCAAAGCCAAGTAGGATGATGCATAGATGGCTAAGGTTTGTTTGGGTTAGATAAATTCAATAAAGATACGTTTGGTTTGAGTTTTGGAATCGAAATTAGAATAGGTTAAAATTAGAATTGGAATAACTATTTGTTACTCCTGTTTGGCTAAGTATAGAATCGGATTCTGATTCATGTGGAAGTCATTTGGATTATAAAAATTCGGAATCGGAATTAATATCAAAATTTTCAAATTACTCTGTGTAAAAATATAAAATAAATAATAATAATAAATATATATATCATTGTTTTCATAAAATATGAATTTTTATCTTTCTTGCACTTTTTTTTATCTTTTATAAAAAATATTATAACATTTTCTTAATTTATTAACTTTTTTAAAAATATTATAAATATTTTTTAAATATTATGACTTTTTTCAAAATATTATAAATTTTTTTAATTTATCAACCTTTTTTTAAAATATTATAATTTTTTTAATTTATTAACCCTTTTTAAAAATATTATAATTTTTTATTTTTAATTTATTACCTTTTAAAAGTTATTATAATTTTTTTAGTTTATTTATATTTTTAAAATATTATAATACTTTTAATTAATTTACCTTTTTAAAAAAAATTATAACTTTTTTTAAAGTATAAAATAGTAGAAAATATTATAATATTTTTTAAAATTTATTAACTTTTTTAAACATTATAACTTTTCAAATTTATTAACTTTTTTCTAAATATTATAAACTTTTTAAATTTATTAACCTTTTTTAAAATATTATAATATTTTTAGTTTATTAATCTTTTTTTAAATATTATAACTTTTTAATTTATTTACTTTTTTAAAAATATTATAATATTTTTTAATTAAATTTTACATTTTAAAAAATATTATAACTTTTTTCTTCAAAAAATGAAAAATCCTGCTTTTATTTTATTCGAGTTAGGAATCAAATTTGATTTCTAAGGGTGTAGGGGGAATGACTCATTCCCTTTCCTGGGGTAATGAGATTCTTATTTTCAGACTTTTTTTTATCAACTAAACAACAAGAATAGGAATACCCAATTTCCATATGTATTTTTACCGAACTAAACGGTCCCTAAATATTTCTTTTCGTTAGAAATTGATGAATGTTTAAAACAAGTGTCATTTAGTTCATAAAAAGAATGTTTTTAGTTGAGTCACCTTCTAAACTATTTTTTAGAGCTTCTTCTTTTTAAATGCTACCAATAGCAATGCATATTCATAAGAACATTATTATCACAAACAATACAACCAAAACTAAAGGATATAGTTGAAAAATAAATTGAATAATAAAAATTTAGATGTCATAATCCCAATTTGACTAACTGGCAACTCAAAAGAATCTTTGTTGATAGCAGTCTTTAATATTTGATAACTGATAGATTTTTTTCTATGTATCAAGTTTCGAGCATTAGAGATCGATAATAAAAAAAACTCATGTGACTTGTCAAACATTAAAGATTAAAAAAAAAAAAACATGTCTTTAATATAGTCATGATATCTAAAGTTTGAAATCTGGATTTTCTTTCATCAAATTTCACTAATTTTGGTCTTTTTTTATTTCTAAAAAATAATATATTTCTAAAAAATAATATCAATATTCATATTATGATAGGATTTTGCTTAAAGGTGAATGAATTAGGATACTTATTCACCTAATTTTGTCTCAGCTTTTGAGGATCCGATGACACATGAGAATTTTAATATCAATGAATTGCAAAAATATGTATTTATTCTCTCTTCCCAATTATATTTTTTCTATTACTATCGATTATACCTTAATGAAAAAATCAAATGAAGAATAGATGAGGAGGGAATAGGTTGACAAAACTTTTATATATAATAAACAACTTTTAACTCCACCTTAACTTACATTGGTATATTATACAAAGGAATTAGTTATGTTATTAGGCTAAGACATTATCAGAACAAAGAATAACTATCTATATAATTCTGAAGCATGAGCCTGTATAGTTGACATGTAGGATGACAAATAGGATTTTTTAGGTTTTAGATTTT